>JASDQU011247936.1:0-11457 GCA_032191745.1 Picea mariana | reverse complement strand
TGAGTTCCTCTTTCCCTTTTAACGAGCTTGAGGAGGATAGCATGTGCTTGGTATAATATCATCCTTTGGATGAGTCCTTAGAAGCATTTTTAATGAACCCTAGGAAGGAGTGGTTCGGTGCCATATAGGCCTTTCAATGTATGTTTTACTCGTCCAAAGAAAGTAAACTAGGTGGTTTTTCATGTTTAGAGAGTTTGAAAAACACCTAAAGGAAACTCCAAGATGGAATTTTTCGTAAGTTTAGTCTCTCAAGAAAAAATAAGTATAAATATTACTTAGTAAAACTCTCCTAACCAAATGGTTAGTGTGTTCCTTTTTCATAAAGTATATAAACTACCGCCCAACAGATGTGCTTTCTAATTCACTTTAACGAGCGTGAAAGACAACAAGATCGCTCGACAATATTTTCATGTTTAGATAGTCTAAAAGGTTCTTAAAGGAAACTTGAGGGGGTTCCTTTTACATATAACCTTTACGAGTCCAAAAAAGTGATAAAAGTCTACTCAGTGAAATTCTCATGTATTTACGAGCATGAGAAAGAACAAACACTAAGCTCAAAATTGGTTTCATTTTTACACAAGCTTGAAACAAAACTAAACTATGCTTGTAACTTCCCAACGTAATTTCCAAAGGTTTTGAGGGATACCCATGGGTGGTTTGTACTCTCCCCTCAACTTGAGAAGCTAGTGATTTAACTCTAGAATGATAATCAAAGGCTAGAGACATAACCCCCCAAGCTTCATTTCATTCGTCGACTTTGAGGTTGTCACCATTTTCTATACTAGATGGAGAAAAGGGATAAGGGAAGATGGAATGAAGCTTTTTCTACCAGATATAATTAAAGACTCGACTCAGCATCTACAAGATAGAGTGAAATACTCAACTTAAAGGGAGAGGTGACTCTTTCATTTTTTAACGGGATTGACATAGGAAAAGAACTATGCTCGTAGCTCTAGGTTCAATCCCCAGATTTATATTTCATTTTTTAAATAGATTTCCACAGAGAGGAGAAACTATGATCATATTTTTTGTTTCACTTTTTAACGAGATTGCTACAGATAAGAAAAACTATACTCATAGCTTCTATTTCATTTTTTAAGGAGATTTCCACAGAGAAGCAAAACTATGCTCGTAGCTTATGTTTCATTTTTTAACGATCTTTCCACAGAGAAGAAAAAATATGCTTGTAACCTTCCCTTGATCATGGCTTCCAAGACGATAATGTTATGGAAGGAATACATTTTAAGGGACAAAGGTTAGCCATGACTTCCAAGATATCTTCGCTATATGAAAATAAAACATTCCAGAAGGAATACATGTCGACGAACTCGATAAGGGTAGGGAGATATGGCTCTAAAATTCGTATCGAAGAGATGACCATGTCAACTACCGGATCTAAGTCAGGATAAGGGAGAGATTCCCTCTTGTTTGAAGTTGAACTCATGGGACAAGTCCTTACATAATTGACCTATGGTAGGGTGAACATTGTTGGCATGTATGGATCATTCAGGGAAGGAGGATAGTTGATCATAAGATGAGGGTCAATGAATGAAAGTTGGTTGATCATTACTATGTTTCTTTTGTACATATCAATCAAAAGAGAGTGGACACAAGAGATCTCATAACATAGACATAGTCTCGCCCAAGAAATAGGTTAAATTACAAGGGGTCGTGAACTACCATCACATCAATGTAGATCGTTTTTCCTCCCAAAGTAATCAGAAACAGAGGAAGGATCCTTAAAGGTTGGCTAAATCTCATGTCAAAGGTCAATAGATTCTGAGTCATGGGCAAGCTGAGATGAACCAAAATATTTCCAAGAATTTGCAGATAAGAAGCTAACAAAATGACCTTCATCTATTATAGTGTTAGTAATATTCCTACCACAAACCTGCACGGTGATTTGAAAAGGTGATCCAGGTGCATATTGGTGGCCACCCACCTATTCCAACTGACTCCTCTTGAAAGTTTTTAGTTCAACACATTCTTCTATAATTATTTGTAATTGTGTGTTCTACACTTTTGGGGCTATCTGAAGCCCTATACAACTTCTAGGTGGATATTGGTGGCTTCCCACCTAATCCAACTAGATTATTTTGGAAGATTTCATGTCAATACATATTTTGTACTTCTAGGGACATTTTGGGGCCCTAAACAATGTGTTTTTGGCTTGCCACAGTCAAATTGTAGAAGGAGTTAGAGTTTGAAGGTATACTGTGTAATTCTCAAAAATACCTTTCCAATAGGCTATCACACGCCTAAAACAAAGGTTGTATGAAAACGTTATGACCCAGGGAAGTTGAGGTACCAACTTACCCATCGGGGCCGACATAACTTTTGGAGTTTCATCTCCTAGGGTTAGGTTTTTGGATGGATAGGGTTTTGGAATTCATGAGTAATGTTAAAAATGCCTCTGGATCCTCATTGTAATCATTATTATTAGACATATGTGCATAGTATCCACATTTCTTCTCAAAGATAGCTACCACCATTCCAAAAAGTTTTTTTTTCAGTTCTGCAGTTTTACAGTTTCATCCTATTTTATTTATTGAATAGAATTTATTGTTCACTAGATATCTATTTTTATTCCCTGTATATTTTTGTTATTGCATTCAGTCTATTATTTGTTTCGTTCCACTCATAAATATGGATCAATGGTATTAGAGTGGTATACTCTTTATTTAGTTTTCTTCATGCATGTCCCTAACAAGATCTAGGTACAAGAAGTTGGGACTCGAACCAGTTGATCCTTTGCAAGATCGGCCTCACCAAGCCTGACCGCAAATCATGGGGGATGAGAAGAAATATGATGGAGAAGGAGATAATTTTAAATTGTTTATGAAGGAAGCCCTTGTGTGAAAAAGGAACAAAATGATGGACAACTTTGCACAGATCCTTCAGCGACTACCCACAGGAGACACATCTTCATCAAGCATCCATGCAACCCCCTTCAAGGTACATGTAAATTTTTATATTCCATTATTTGAAGGATTTATAGATGTGTATGTTGTAGATAATTGGTTGAATATGCTCGAAGGGTATTTTTCAGTCAATTTTTTCGATAGGGAAAATATTGATTTTTCCCTCCTTAAGGTTGTCTTGAATGTTAAGGACTGGAGGGATACTTACTCTGAGAAAATGGCCATAGAGGAATTTTCAATATTTGTAGTCTCCCCCACATGGGATACCTTCATGGATTCCATTAAAGAACAATACTACCCTATTGGAAGCTATGAGTACCAGTACACAATATGGACCACCCTTCATTTGGAAAGGGACCAGGCCGTACTAGATTTAACCAATATTTTCCATACCCTGCACACCAAATTGGGTATCAAAGACTCTGAACGACATATTGTACTCAAATACCGTAGTTTTATGCATAGATACATTCAAACAAAAATGGAGTTTTTGGACATCACATCATTGGGTATGGCTTATAGATATGTTGTCAAGATTGAGCAAAACTTTAAGTAGAAGAGAAAATATTTTGGATCTACAAATTCCTCACAGCCAAAGCAGGGAAAGGAGGCCCCAACCCACAAAACAAGGGACAAAGAAAATATGTTCACTCTCAGGACAACCATTCCAAGATGAAACATAAGAAGGGTAATAATAAGTCAAAAAAGGACACATGAAAGTGGAGTGAATACCATAAAATCCCTTGGTACAACACTGAAGAATGTCCCTCCAAGCAGTCACTAGTGGTTGACCTGAAAGCTTCCAAGTCTGAGGTAGATTCTAACTCCAAATCAAATCCATAAGGAAGGAAGAAGATTATCGATTCCAAACCTAACACCACTATAGCTACCACCAAATTCCATCCAAGTGAACTAGAATAACCAAAGAAAGGGGAATGCCTCTTTCACTCACAAATGTGGGTAAAGGGGGCTCCGCTTCATTTAATTTTCAATAGAGACAATCAGAAGAAAATGATCTCAAAAAAGATTTTCAAGTGGCTAGTCCTACCAATGACACTACACCCACATCCATACACCATCATATGGCTTCTCTAAGGAATAGATCTTTGTGTCAGCCAATAGTGTCGTCTACCCTACGACATCAAGCCCTTCAAAGATGATGTATTGTGTGATATTTTTCCCCTTGAAGTTTTTTATGTTCTTTTAGGAAAACCATATTTGTGGAAGAAACATGTTGTGTATAAGTATAGACTCTGCAGTGTTATTATTATTTTGCGTAGACAGTTGTATAGGATACCATAGGTATCACTGCCTAACACTATTTCTTTAATCTCTTCTAAGCAATGCAGTAAGGTCATTTCAAAGACTGGGAATTTATTCTTCTTCATGATTCATGCTCATAGTAAGAAGAAGGTCACCACCACATATTTAACCTCTACACAGAGCCTCTCTTTGTATCACAAGCAAGTGGACAGAATCATGGAATATTACAAAGACATAATCTCCTCACCCACCGGGGTACCGACGCACTGCCAAGTCAAGAATCCAATTGATCTAACCCCCAATGAAACTCTTCCTAATGGACCAGTTTATCATCACTTGCTGATGGAAAATAATGAAATCAAGCATCAAATCCAAGAGCTACTTCAAAAGGGGCACATCAGACCCAAATCCTCCCCTTGCAGAATCCCGATTGTATTGGTATGGAATAAAGATGGGACTTGGCGACTCTGCATTGATTACAAAGGATTAAACAAAATCATAGTCAAGAACCGATACCAAATTCCCCAAATTGATGACCTTCTTGACCAACTCAAGGGGCCCAAGTTCTTCAGCAAGATTGACCTAAAGTCTAACTACCACCAAGTTCCCATCGAATCGACTGATGTATGGAAGACAACTTTCAAATCTAAATAAGGTCTCCTCGAATGGTTGGTCATTCCCTTTCACATAACAAATTCACCAATAACTTTCATGAGGTTGATGGATGATGTATTGAGACCCTTCACCAATTTTTTTGTGGTGGTATATCTGGATGAAATCCTCATCTTGAGAAGAACTCGGGAGGATCACATGCAGCATATTCAACTGGTTTTGAGCACTCTACGCCAGCACAAGCTATATCACAACTTGGAAAAATGATCCTTTGGCATGACCAAGTTCCAATACTTGGGATACATTGTTGATGAACATGGGGTACATGTGGATCCAAGTAAGATCCAATTCATCTGTGACTAGTCATCTCTAACCACACTAACTGATCCTTGGAGCTTCTTGGGACTTTCGAACTTCTACCGATGGTTCATGTTGGGATTCTCCCATATCTCATGGGCCCTCATCCAAGTGACCAAGGGAGGTGGCAAGGAAAATTATGTGTGGTGGAAGTCACATCAATCAACATTTGATGATCTAAAGCATTGCGTGTTCTCATCTTTAGTAATATCCTTACCCAATATGCAATAAATGTTAGATATTGAGACAGATGCATTTGACTATGCTGTAGGTAGATTTCTCACTCAACATGGTCATTTGGTAGCATACCATGGTGAGAAAATCTGAGATACTTTCGAGAAATACCTCACCTATGACAAGGAAATGTATTCCATTGTACAAGCATGTCACCAATCAAAACAATACATTCTGGGAAAGGAGACAATAATCCACATTGATCACAATCCTTTATAGTTCATATAGACACAGGAGAAGTTGCAAAATGATCGCCATTAGAAGTGGTCCACCTACCTGCAACAGTTCCATATCAACATCAAGTATAAGACAAGGAGAAAAAAATGTGTCATTGACTACCTCAATCGACCTCCCATGGTTGCACTCACCACTATGCTCCATTCCTATGGGCATGAGGCATTTGAGTGGCCCCAAGTTGATTATAAATATATGGAATTCGCCACCACGTATCAAGTCTTGGGTGCAGATGTCAATGTCACTGATTTTCACATTCACAATGTACTATTATGCCATCTAGGCCATCTTTGTGTTCCTACAAGTGAGCATACCAAACTGATTTGGGAGGATCACTATAGTCAGATGGCAGGACATTTTGGCATGGAGAAAATTGTGGCCATTCTATAGAAACCTTTTCATTGGTCAAAACTTCTACAGGACATCAACAAGTACATTAGATCTTTGACTACATGTGCCATTGCCAATCCAACCATAAAAAGAAAGTCTTATACACCCCTCTTACTACTCTTGAGATACCTTGGGAATCCATATCGATGGATTACATGTCTAGCCTTCCATCCACTAAGTAAGGTAATGATTGCGTATTTGTGGTGGTTGATCAGTTTTAGAAGATGGGCATTTTCACAGCTTTCAAGAAGAGCATCACAACGATAGATATTGTCAAGCTATTCTTCGAACGATTGTGAGTCCATTTTGGGATACCAAAGACCATCATCTTCGATCGGGACAAAAGGTTCCTCAACACATTTTTGTCGAGTCTCTGGTCACTGTTGGACACCAATCTCACTAAATCCACTTCCTTCCACCCTCAAACCAATGGCCAAACATAGTTCATCAATCTTATGATTGTGCACATACTGCACATGTATAATTCTAAGCATCTGTGCACATGGCATGAGAGTCTTCCCTATGTTCAACACTACTACAAAAAGGTTCTCCATAGCTCCAATAGTCATATCCCCTTTCAGGTGGGGCTAGGATTCCAATCCTTGGGTCCCATTGAAGTTGCACTACCTCTTACAACCACACAGATAGATTATTCCCATGTTCATTTTGAGGCCAACAAAGCCACTAGATTCATTGAGTGGATTCATCACATCTACCAATAGGTCCATGAGATTTTTTAGAAATCCAATCTTAAGTACAAGCAACGTCAGGATCAACACCAGGTACCTCACAATTTTTAGGTGGGAGACAAGGTTTGGTTACATTTTCAGAAAGAACGACTTACAGGGCCCCATCAGAAGCTCTGTCTACTTAGATATGGGCCTTACAATATCACCAAGTTTATGGGTGACAATGCTTTTCAGCTCAACACTCCTCCCTTCCTTGGCATGCACCCACTGTTCAATGTGGACCTCCTTCGGCCATATTTTCCACCATTATTGGACACCTCAGAGATCACAGAATAGTTGACACCAACAGAGCTCAACCATGATTGCATGGAATAAGCATCCACTGATCAGATAGTGGACAAATAGGTCAAGGAAACTTTCCTACAGAGGATCCAATTTTATATGGTTGTCAAGGCAAGGAAACTCCTACACCAAGGAAAGTGGATCACCCAGAGCCAAATTCAACATAAATTTATCACATGATGGGGGGACTCAACAAGATTGAGACCATTGCTTCCTAAGGGGGGATAATTGATCCATGTGGATATTTTTGGTGACTGATCTATTCTAGTTGGCTCCTCTTAACAATTTTTAGTTCAACACGTTCTTTTGTAATTCTTTGTAATTGTGGGTTCTATAGTTTTGGGGTTGTTTGAATCCCTACACAACTTTTAGGTGGATATTGGTGGCCACCCACCTAATCCAACTAGCTTATTTCAGAATTTTTCATGTCAATACATCTTTTTGTACTTCCAGAGTCGTTTTGGGGCCCTAAATAGTGTTTTTTTGGCTTGCCACAGTCAAATCGCAGATATAGTTATAGTATGACAACATAATGTGTATTTCTCAAAAATAACTTTCCAATGGGCTATCACGTTCCTAAAATGGAGGTCGTATGCAAAAGTTACGAACTCGGGAAGTTGAGGTACCAAATTACCCATCGGGGCCCACATAACTTTGGGATTTTCATCTCCTAGGGTTAGGTTTTTGGATCGCTAGGGTTCTGCAATTCATGAGTAATGTTAAAAATGCCTCTAAATCCTCATTGTAATCATTCTTCTCAAATGGATACACGTAGTAGCCACATATCTTCTCAGAGATAGATACCACCATTCGAGCAAGTTGTTTTCAGTTCTATAGTTTTACAGTTCCAGCCTATTCTATTTGTTCAATAGAAGTTATTGTTCACTGGATATATGTTGTTGTTCTCTGTATCTTTGTGTTATTGTTTTCAGTCTTTTATTTATTTTGTTTCTCTCATAAATGCATATCAAAAGTCATGTGATAATGAAGATGGTGTTCTATGAAGTGATTTCAATCAATAGAAATCATCTGATAGTTTGAAGTGGGTATCATCGAGATGGGAGGAGTGCCCCTTTGTCCGGGTGAATTGGTATTAACAAGGTAGACCTGAAATACATCCTCACTCTTTGAATGAGGAGTGGGATCAACCAATGATGGACTCGAAGAGACCACTTTGGCAGCACTCTTCGGAGGAAGAGTGGGATCAATCGATGATGGAATTGGATTGAGAACTTTGGGTTCACTCTTCAGATGAATATTGTGGTTGATCGATGATGGAACTTGATCAGTCACATGGGTTTCACTCTTCAAAAGAAGAGTGGGATTGACCGATGACGCAAATGAATCGATCACTTTAGGTTCACTATTTATATGAAGAGTGGGGTTGATCGAGGACGAAACTAGATTAGCTACTTGGGTTACTGGTTCAATTGAGGATGAAACCAGATTGACCACCTGATCAACTAGACTAACCGGGGATTTAACTGAATTCACCAGTCCATCAATTAATTATGGGTTGGGAGAAATATTATGATAACCATTTGGAATTTGAAGCTTTTTCAAAATATAAGAAGCCTCATTCATACAAGGTAAAAGGTGAGAGTGATGATCACCTTTGCATGAATTACAAGGAAATTTGATGGTTCTATTCTTCTTATCAACTTTAATGTCACTAGTTGAAGGGGTTTCACCAACATGTCTAGCAGGGGCTGATGACATGGAATACCACATCTCTAAGACCTTCGGGAGACTAGGGAAATCCATCAGAAAGTGGTCACCCTTATAAATCCTATAAGGGAATTTGGGTTTAAGATTCTTCATTTTAGACTTGTCAACTTTATCAACACTTCTAGTATGATTAACAATAGTTGGTTGCTCGGATCCAACATGACCTAATGCAGTTGGAGGCTTTGTCTCTTTCTAATTCTTCTTCTTCTTCTCCTTTTTTTCTTCCTCTTCTTATCAACCAAACTACTTTCTTTAGATATTTCACTAGGAGAAGAAGGAGAAAGGGAAGGATACCTCATGAGTGAAGAAGGAGAAATGTCAACATGAGGTTGATTTGTGGGTGGTGTGCTTACATCTGAAGAATTAGGTACATTTGAAGTATTGGGAAAATTCAATATCACCAGAGTGGGGAAAAACCAAACCGGTAACCTAATGGTGAGTCCTGGAAGACTTAGTGTGGCAATGCATGGAGGACCAACATTTCCAAAAGAAGGAAAGGTGAAAGGTTCCCCAGGAAAATGGGTGACTCCATTGTTACTCCCAGGAACTGACACCATTGACATTTATTCGACCTAAAGTCCACTAGGGGAAACAAACAACACACTCTACAAATCTAAGAAACAAACAATCAAACAAACCTTCCCACAATGAAACCACTAGTTGGTGATGAAATCCAACATAGCGAGATCAATATAGTAAGGGGATGGGATAGAGTGGTTGGATCAGTTACATTGGTGACCTTCTTAATGGAATTATGCCTTAGTGAAAGTTCCCACATGGTTTTTACTGTGGGTTTACCCTCCAAGGAGCCTGATTGAGTTTGACCAACGTCTGAATCAGGTACAATGAAGACTCCCCTTCACCGACACCTTAAACATCAACCCTACAGATATATTCCACTAAGATTACTAATGCCTAGTCATCCTCCGGGCGGGTATAGTCGATAGTCGAGAATGATCATATGTGCAGGATAACAAGTCTGGAATTATTCAAGAGAACTGAAGAAAAGTGGACCAAAATACTACTGAGGACCCCGAATGGATTCAGTATTCATGAAATTTTGAGACCAAATGAAACCAATTTTTTCTCAGGAATAACCCCCAATATACGATATTTCTTCTACGTGGGTTAAGCTTCAAAGGGGAAATACCGACTTCTATCCCACACATGACCTCGTGTTTAACCCTTGTGTGAGAGGGGGATCCCAACTATGTTTATACAAACAATTGGATTTACCACTACCTAGCAGAAGATTCTATGTTTGTCTGATAGATTTGGAAAGTTATCATCACAACCTATTCCAAATCCCTACACTTTAAGCTAATGTAGGTTCACTACTATATAATATAAAAGTGTATGATCAATTTTATAAGTGCTTCATTTTAAGGTTGTTTTTTACTCAAGGGTGAGAAAGTGAAATTTATGATGTTTTAGAATCAACTCCAAAAGAGTGAAAACCAATGAAATTAAATTATTTTTCTTCAATGAATCCTACATATAGGATGGAGAATAGGTTCAACTTTCTTTAACAAAAACACCCAATTCCAAAATACATTTTGTTTAAATGAAATCTACTACACTACCCAAAAGAAAGAATTCAACTATCTTATTTGTTTGATTCTAATATATAAAGAAAACAAATGTAACTTTAACACTTCATGACTTTCAATCAAAATGAAAGAGTTGAATGCAAATACAAAATACACGAAGAAAAAATGATTTCAAGCAAAGCATGCACTCACATGATAATGAGAACTGAAAGAGACAAGTATGATAACTCATTCTATCAAGGTCTCGACAATCAACAAGCATTCAAGCGATACAAGAAAGTTCAAAGAAGAATCCAAAAAATGATAAGGAGAAAGAGAAATCACTCATATGTCTTGACAAAACAAGAAACAAGAAAGAATAATCTATGCCAGGTCATGGTAAGCATAAAGTATCAAATCATTCAAAGAGTAAAGATTTTAAAAGTAACTTAAGAAAAACAAACCTTTGTAAACCTTTCCAATCAGTCAGATAATCAGAAACTTTTGCAAGACCCAGATGAAACCAAGAAGAAACAAGGCGAATCAATCTCGTGATTTGGAAAATGTTGCAAGCTCAAACAAGACAATGAAAAGAGTGATAAGGAGCCATATCCTCAACTTAAACAAAGTGACAAGAAGAGTACATGCTTTGGGAAAAATACCTCCAACAAAGGGCCGAGCAAAACAGGGAAAATTATCTTGGATCTTCTCAAAATAAGAGAGAAACACTCCCTAAAACAAAGAGAAAAAGTGCATCAATGCTCTCTAAGAGACCACTTGGGAGTGTTGATTAGATAACCAGTGCCCTGGTAGCCACTCTTGGGGAGCGTTGGTCCTGTAGATACTTGAAATTAAGAATAAAAAATGAAAAAATAAGCAGAGACTGGCTTGGTAACTATGACTACTACTTGATGACATATAGGGAAGATGGAAGGCTAAAAAACAATCAACCAAATAAGATCAAACAAGGCAAAATTTTTAGATGATCCAAGGAAATACAAGGCAATTGATCCGGATTATTTTCGGCACGAAATGAGAGCGGAGATATAATAAAGAAATGCACAGAGATATCGCGTATATCCAGTAATATAACAAAAATATATCAGAGATGCAACCATAAACACAGAGATACAGTAATACACGATTTCTATTAATGAA
>JASDQU011247935.1:9120-25547 GCA_032191745.1 Picea mariana | reverse complement strand
TGTATGGTTACAACAATATTTGACTTCCCTTTGTTGCCAAACTTTTTGGGTCTTCTTTCAGGATGAAGTTTCCAACAATGGTCTTCATCATGGCCATCTTTCGAACAATGTTTGCATGTAAATTTTTCTCCCTCTTTCTTAACAACAACATTCTTTTTGCCATTTCCCTTGAACTTCCTCTTTCCTTTGTCTCCATGACTAAAAGGCTTCTTTTTACCATCATGAGTTTCATTCCTTCCTCTTGCTTCCAAATGAGTGACCTGAACACAAACTTCATCTAGATTTGAAGGATTAAACATGAGTATTGTATGTCTCAAATAACTATGTAAAGATCTAATGTATTTGAGTAAAGTTTCTTGAGAAGACAAATCTACTCCCAAAACCAAAGCTCTTCTCCTAAATTATTGAGTAAAGCTTTGCAAATTTTGTCCTTTAGCTTGTCTAAAATTTTGCCAATCCATAGTAGCCTTTTGCACATATGCCAATGGGTAAAATTGTTTTTTAATTGCAACAATAAAATCATTCCAAGAGGTCAAAATTTTATCGTGTTTCTTCATGTCCTCTTGAGTCTTGGCTTCCCACCAAATGAGTGCTACACTATCCAATATTAAAGAAGCAAGATGAATCTTAGTTTCATCATCTTGAATATTTTGTATCCTACAATACACCTCAATCTGACGAATCCAATTATCTAATTTCTCAGCATTTACCTCTCCATTGTACATTGGCAATTCGAATTTAATATCAAGCTTTAACAAAGGAATTTGTGAAGGGTTTTTACCATGTCCTTTTGGAGAATTTGGAAGAGGTCTTGAACTGGTAGAAGAAGAATAATAAGATGGAGGTGAGGGTGGTGGAGAAGCACCATTCCCTCCATTTCAATTTGGAGTTTTATTACCACTGTCTCCCTTGTTCTTTGAAGGGTTGGAGCCTTCACCTTGCAACCTTGTATTCCTTTTTTCCATCAAGAGTTTCATCATTTCTCTCATTTCCATGAAATCCTTTATGAGATCTTCATCTTATGTAGGAATATGTTCATGACTCTCTTTATGAGCCATACTTGGTGAATGCCTCCTTGAAGCTTGCGGTGATGATATAATCTTTCTTCTTGAAGGATGAGAACTTGGCTCTACAAGTTGACCTTCTCGTCTTGTGAGTTTCAACCTTGTGAGCATCAGAAAACAAAACACTTGCAAATAATCAAGTCTTAAAAAACCTATGCTCTGATACCAACTTGATCTAAAAATGATGAAGACTTGTATTCTTGAAAATTTTTGCAAGTTTTGATTCAAGTGTTCTTATGAAAATGGATCAATTTTGCAAACACAACTTTTATAGAAATTACACATTTAAGATGCATATAAACAACAACAAATAACAGTGAACAAAAAACACATAATATAACAAATGATAAAGGAGTTCACCCCTCTCTTGGGCTACATCTCTTGGTCCAACTTCCAATGGATATTTTGTATTATTTGCTCAAAGTGATAAAATATGTTCTTTACAATGCTCAAAATTCCAAATAGATGGCTCCAATGGCTTCAGAACGTCCAAAAACCCCTAGCTAGGTTTTTTCGGCACCTCATTTGGCCAAAAAATGAAGAAGATAGGCTTCCTGGAAGTTCCCCTTCAAATTTCCTGTCTCTGGATCGCCAAAATGCACCTCTTTCTCCTCAACCTAGCCCCTACATGCATATATGTGTTAAAACCCAACACTGGGTGCAACTGTACAATGGTGCGAACTGTAGGACGGTTACGCGCCTAGCCCCTAACTGCTTAGGACTGTGGGCATGTGAAGCACCATATGACCGCGCACATATACACAAAGGGCAAAAGATTTAAATGGTCAGAAAGGCGCACACCATGGTTACATTGTATACACATAAGACCGGGGGCCGGGGCTAAGCCCCGACCCGGACTGCACCCCCATTGAAAATCATCTCAAATTCAAATAAATTTATAAAGGTATAGTGTTAAGAACTATATGGGTGGCGCACCGGTTGGGCGGCCCTTCCCAAAGCTTTTCCCCTGCCTGGAGGTCGTGGGGTCGAATTCGGCCAACAACATAAATTTTAAACCAACGCTAGGGTGACACGTGGCGGCCATTGAGTGGGCCACGTGTCAGCATTCCTTTCACCACCATTGCCACATGTCATATGCCAACTCATCCACATGACTACCAACCACCATCTGCCATGTTTTGTACAGCCCTACCACATGTCGTACGGCTCTGCCATGTCAGCATCCGTACGGACTGTACAGTCAACACATTTTTTTTGCCTGTTTGTCGTTTTGAACAGAATGCGATATCTCTCTCATTCGACATCCGTTTGAACCCAAACAAGTTGCGTTGGGTTCATGATGACAAGGCCTATGCTCTCGTTCGATTTGAAGTGATTCCGAGCACTTTGAATTTTGAGCAAAATTTGATCCCTTGGACTACTAACTCAATCAATTTCAAATACAACTACCCTTGTTTTACACTTAAAGTGTCACAATCGATCAATATTTCCTTTAAATACTTTATTCTTTTAATCCAACATGATTTTAGTTGTTTTATACAAGTAGGGGATGGAAAATATTCTTCCTTTATTTTTTATTCACTCATACTTGAAACTTTTATAACAAATGTAATAACAACCTCTTTATAGAATCCCTCACCATTATCTAGATATGCTTGAAGGTATTGTCTTATATTTATAATTCTATACCCCAAGGAAACAAATTTATTCACAAGTTCCCATTCCTTGAGAATTAAAGACATCCATTTCTTAATATTCTCCCCAATACACTTTCTAACTACAACTAATAGGCTCGATGTTCCTCTCAATTTTGAACTGGATTTTGGTGTTCCATCAAAGTTCTTCTAGAGATGAACTATGGCAATCGAACTAGAAAATATGGGTGGTGGAATTAGAGCATTCTCCAATTATTTAATCTTGTCTTTAAGTATGGTGTTTTCATCTTCTATCTCTCCCATTGACATCTTCAAGGATGTTCTCGTGGCTTCATGGATTTGTACCATCTTCAACGATGGAACACTTTTTAAGTCCAATTCTGAGCTCGAACTTCGTTGAAATTTTTTGTTTTTCGAATGATTTTTTTCAAAGACTAATTTCCTTGAATCTTTATCAAACATAGCATTATGAAAGGTAATGGATTCTTCTTCAAAGAGAACTGGTTGTTGTGTGACAAGTTCTGTTTCAATTTCTCTATTTTATTTAATCCTTTGTTCATCATCAGGGAATTCTATATCTTCAATGTTTTCATCCAAGTCCACGTCTTCAAGAACAACTTCGTATTCAGGTACGACCTCATTTACTCCCTATTGATTTGTTTGCCATTTTCTTTTACTAGTTACTGGAATTTTATGGGGTCGCTCCAAACTTCCCTTAGGAGGATTTTGATCTCCTTTATAATCAGAATTATTAGCTAAATATTTATTTTTCTCTTGATCTATAAGTTGAGGGTTTTTTTTTTGTGGGCCGCTTCTTTGAGAAGAATTTTGAGACCGCGTACTTCTTTCATTTACAAATTTTCCATGCCGTCGATGTGGTTCATTGGTGATAATAATAGTGTCAATATCTTCAATAGGAAATGCCTTAGGGTTTTTGTCATCGTCTTCCTCTTCTCCAAATAGAAAAGTGTTTTCATATGAAACATTGTAACACACATAAATCATATGTTTCATGAAAAAATGCTTAGGGTCGAACCCTTTAATTTCATTTGCCACCTTTAAATTATATTGGTTAAATTGAATTGCATATTCATCAATATTTGGAGCGTTCTTTAATGCTATTTCACCAATTGTCCATGCCATGGGGATAAATTGTTTTTTACTCCTTTCATGGAATAAGTGACCCAAAAATCTATACTATTTACAAACTTCAACCACAAATATCCTATCTGGTACATAATATAGAAGGTAAAAAGGACTTTCTCGAGAACAATAAATCCTGACAATGCTGTAATGGTCCATTGCTTTGAAAATTCCTCTTTTATTTAGAAATGTTGTCACTTATAAATAAATAATTGAGGTACAAGATCAAAATATGAGTTCTTAAAAGAAGAAACAAATGAATTGTAAACTTCGTAAAAATGGTACATGTCCTTTTGTTTCCATAAGGCAGGGTACCATGTGTGAACTGAGTCAATTTTGCAGTTGACATGTTTGGGTAAATGAAATCCTTTGAAGACATGGAAGTATGTGATAAAAAAGATTAAATACAAAGATATTTAGAATTTCCCGTTCTTCTTAAAATTTGATAATTCAAAATATATTTTGCCAGAAATGATTTTCGCCCTATTAGCACTAAAAAACGCACCATCAAAATTTTAAGCGCCTTCATAAATTTTGTGTTAGATTTTCCAAATTCCTTTGGTCCTTTGTCTACGGTCATAGCCTCCCAATTTTTCATCAATCCTTGACAATTTCCCATTAATTTATTTAGCCAAAGGTGGTGTGTGTTCAAGTGTCCTAAGTCAAACCTATCCTATCTACCAAATCTAATGCATATACCAAAGCCTAACTCCATGCACACATTAAAGAGAAAGCTTATGCAAATGGAGACTTTCCTAAAACAGAGGAGGTGCTCTACCAAATTTTCAAAGTTATTTCAAATATGGCACTATAGAATCTTCTATGTAGTATGTTCTGCGATTTTGCTACCTTATATGCTACGAAAACTCTTACGCTGAACTGAACTGGGTGCTACCAAATCCACATAGCTGTTTTGATGATGGGCACTACCAATTCCATAGAGGCCATTTGAGGTGTGGTGCTACCAAATTTGCAGAGGCTAATTCAGGATGGATGCTACGGAATTACAAAACATGATTGGCACTACGAAAATTGCAGGCTTGTTTTGGATCGACGCTACGAAATGTGCATAGTTATTTTGCAAGGACGCTTCTGCAATTTTTGAGTGACTAACTTAAAACTCTGATTATGAACAAATGGGAAGGTATTTTTGAAAATTGGAGGAGGTTTTTGTTCATGACATACCAAATAACAAAAACCTCTCTCAAGTTTGAAAAATGTGTTATGATTAGAGAGATATTATACATATAAGTGGCACTATGAAATGTGCATAAACTGTTTTACAACGATGCTACGAAATTTCCTGTAGTGGTTACGGTTTGGATATTTGCCTTGTTGGGAGGTTTCCACCTATAAAGGAAGGTTTGAAATGGTATCCTAAGAGTTTTTTGGACATGAGATACATGTGTTCCATCTCCATACCAATCAAGATGGCCTGTTTCAAAAGGCATTTATCACAATAGGCAATATCCCGAAAAATAGGAATTTGTTAAGTTTTTGTTGGAATCTTTTGTAACAAGGCTCCTAAATGGAGGAGGATCCTATGTAGCTCGTTGGTTTCAACCTCCTTAGGGTAGAGAGAGATAATTTACTATATATGGAAGTGGATTTTGAGAAGGAAAGGTTTGGAGTGATAGGAAAAAGATTGTTACTATTTTGTAAATTCTCAGACTCTGTATATCTGGATGGAGGATTCTTGTGTAGTCAAAGATCATCCTGTGCTCCTCTCTTTGCCCATTTTGTTTATCTTCTTGATCTAATGGAATATTTTTTGATAAAGGATTTATCAATATCTTTGTTAGCAGAGTTATGTAGTGGATGATTTACTGTGTATTTTGTGAAGCTTCTCTTCTTGGAGCAAATCTTTATTTCTTGATTAGAAGGATCCTAATTAATGAAATTTCAGCCATATGAATGTGGCAATCAAGCATGATGTGAAATTGACTGTTCATCTTGATGTTTTTCTGCATTCTCTTCTATTCATATTTCAAATATGTGCTGGTTGGATATTATGATAGCCCTTTTTGCTGGAATATAGTCTTTGGAATTTCGTGCATTAGATCAGGCTTTGAACCTTATCAGTTTGATCCATTTTTTTAATATAATCACTCATCCAACTCTAAAAATTCTGATGGGTACTGGGCTTACACTTACAACATTCTAAGTGTGATTCTCAATGCTAACATGCCCAACCTAAAACTGCTTTCTCATGAACAAAAAAATGTATAATATACAGAGCTAAACGAGGAATGGTAGCAATCGATTCTTGCCTAGTTACCCTAAAAAGGAGCCATGGCATTTCTCAGTAGGGGTTTTTATCAAATTGACCTAGATGGATGATAAATATTCTGGCATCATTGACATGTCTTCCAAATATTTTTTCAAGATATCCCAACCACCATTTCTATCCTTCAGGAAATCTTTAGCTTCGTCACTTTTAAAATTCATTGCTGGCTCTGGTAGCCTAAACATTTTCTTGAAAGCTGAAGGTGCGAGAGATATAGGGGATTCTCTCTGTAGCTGAATAATCCTCTAGTTCTTTTCGAACTTATATATACACCATGTAACTAGGTTTTTGGCATAAAAAACCTTTGGAACACAACATGATTTGGAAATTCCAGATATCATTAGAAATTCTCTCTCGAGGCAACAGTGTAGAATAATATTTGTATGTTTTGGACAAGTGAAATTTTTTATTTTCTCTTCCGAATGTATTAAGGTTATCTCTGTAGAAGCTTTCCTTTCTTCTAGACATCATGCTTAATAGAGGGTGTATTATGTATAATCGTTTGGAACATTAATACCAAAGAATTTTTTTTTACCATAATATACCTCGACACTCTCCTTTCTAAGGAAAGGATAATGAGAATTAAATTTGAATTAATGGAGGATTGTCTAAAGAAGGTCATCATTAATAACGACCTTTTAATATTTTAACCACTTGTTATTTTTCATAATATTTTCATTTAGTATACCTTGAGGAGAGTGATAAGAGAGACATGTATTACCACAGATGGTGGAGGATCGAATGTATGGAGAAGTATCAACACAAACCTGTGGACTCACGAACCTGTGGTGAAAATATTAAATAAATGACTAAGTATGAGACTTGGATCGGTTGGATGGAGGGGGGGGGGGTGAAAGGACTTGGATAATTATAATATGACCCCCACGGTGAAGTGTTGAAAAATTAACTAAGTATTGAAATATTGGGAGATAAATGAAGTATGAAAAATGACTAAGTATCATGAAACGAACGGATGCACGAGTCATGGTGATAATCAAATAAGTCAGTCAAGTGACCTAAACATGTGAAGAACATTTGAAAAAGTTTAAGTATAGTGAAAAAAGAGGATGGAGAAACATGGTGGTGCATTTTGGTCACGAAAAAACTTTGGACTTGAATAAGAATATGCAATGAACCCGTGACAAAGATTTTTTTTTCTAAGTGTGGAAAATATACAAGGGAAGATTCGTGAAATAATTTACACACTTTTGGGTCAACATACACTTCAAAACTAGGTTCTTCTCAGGGTCTCTAATACCCATATTTGAACACACAACATGGAAGATATCAGTGTACTCTAGCACCATTTGGTCTCTCTTTTAATGAAGAGTTGTCCATCTCGTGTATTGGTCATCATAGTTTCTAACATGGTAG
This sequence comes from Picea mariana, assembly GCA_032191745.1. NCBI lineage: Eukaryota > Viridiplantae > Streptophyta > Pinopsida > Pinales > Pinaceae > Picea > Picea mariana. The sequence continues at coordinate 18,063 of JASDQU011247935.1, read as the reverse complement.
AATTCCTCCTTGAGGGCATCAATAAAAGTCATCGAATTGGGTTTTGTCCTAAATGTTGTAGACTCATCTCCATCATGTCTCTCCTAGTATCTTTCCCACCAATATTTGACATGGGTAAAGGATTTAAAGAGTGAAAAAATGATCTTTTTGTTCTCTGGAAATTTTTGAACAGAGTAATAACCCTCTAAAAGATTAATTGTTTCTCCAAAGCATACACATGAATATTTCCTTCAAATAAAGGAATGCCAAATTTAACTTGTACCATGAAGGGTGTCTCACCTCCAAAATTATTTCTTTTTGAATATGTCTCGACTGATGCTGGCATTTGTGAAGGATTTGGGTGAAACTTTCCATCATCTCATTCATGTTTTGCATGAAGGATTCCTCGAGTAACAACTTGATGAGATCTATTGATTTCTAATCTCTCTTTTCATTTTCCATGGGAGGCTACTTTGGCCAGTGAGAGTGGTCTTCCCCAACGAAAATTAGTTTGGTACCCAACTCTCTATACCCTGACCTCATCGAGGACATGCACTGAGAAACAACAAAGAGAATATTGCTATGATACCACTAATTTGGATTGTATAGAGAATGAAATGAAAGCTAGGAATATGAAGGGAAATACACAAAAATAAATATTGTAGAGAGCACAATAATACAATGAAACCCAAATTCTATTAATGAATGAAATAAGAAAAGAATGTAAAATTCAAAGTAATTAAAACTAGCTAGAATGGTAGTAGCTTATCTCTAAAGAGAGAGGTATCGGCTACACTCATTGACAAGAAGACATTAAAAGGGGATGAAAATGAAATTTTAACATAAAGTGATAAAACCTAAGAGGAAAAACCCCTAAATATATGAAACCCTAACTCTAGGAAACAAAGCACCAAAATGATTGTAGGCACACATGTGACTAGTTGATATATCAACTTCCTAAGGGTGCAACTTTTGCATACAATCTCCATTTGGGGCATACAATAGCTCATTGGAAATATATAACTAAAAATAAAATTTTTGGTATGCCTAGTAAATCCATCGACACCATAGGCCCCCTAATATCCAAAAAACATCATTTAAGGCCATATAATGACACTAGAAGTTTAGGACCTGAAAAATTGCAGGTAAAAAAAATTAAAAGATGGAGATCCTTTTTGAGTCAATGGAATAGGTGGGTGGCCACTGATGTCCACTTGGATTAATAATCTTCCCTTAGGAAGTAATGTTCCCCATTACATCAAGTTCCTTGATGAAATGGGGAAACATTTTCTAAATTTGACGCTTGGTGAGCCACTTGCCTTGGTGAAGAAGTTGTACTACTTTGAAAACCCAATATAGTTTTATTTTCTACTAGTGGGTGCCCTTCATCTTGGTGTCCATGATTTGATCCACTGTATCCTACTCAATGAAATCAAGATTGATTTTTTTAGGGTCCAAATTGTTAGTCACCTCTGAATTTTCCAATAGGGGTAAAACATAAGGTTGAAGTAGTTCCACATTAAATATCGGTTGCAAGCCAAGGAAAGGGGGAATACTCAATTCAAAAGAATTATCAACCACAAACTTAATGATAGTGTAAGGCCAATATCTTAGTGGTTTGATCTCCCTATGGATTCCTACGAGGTTCTCATTATACAAATGTAACCACACTTTATCACCAACCTGAAATTTGTGTGGAACCCGATTATGATGATGTCACTTCTTGTACTTGGCATTGGATTTTTGCAAGTAATCATGAACCTATTATTAGATGTGTTGGATCCATTCAACAAATTTGGATACTCTATCATCCCTAACATAAGCATGGGAGGACTCTTCTTAGGAAAATGCAATGGGCAGAGCTACATCAATGGGGGAAATGGTTGGAACCTGAAGCACACTTGGAAAGGGATATGGCCAATAGAGTTATGGAGGGATGTTTGTAGCTATGTTAAAAATATGGAAGGCTCTCATCCCATGTACATGGATGCTTGGAGTTGTACATGTGTAGGATATGCATAATTATCCCATTAATGAATTATGTTTGTCCATTTGTTTGGGGGTGGAGGGAAGTTGATTTGGTCAGCTTGGTGTCCATCAGAGACCACTGGTTGGAACAAAATGTTATGGGGAACCTACTATTCCTATCTAAATTAATGATTCATGGTAGCCCAAAATGAACTCAAACACAGTCAAAGAAGAGCTTAGTAGTGGCTTTGGTTGTGATACTCTTCCTGTGATGGTGCCAAAATGACCATCTTAGAGAACCGATCGACAACCACAAAGACATAATTGTTACCATGCATGGTGGAGGGAAAAACTAACATGTAATCCATGTATACTGACTCCTAGGGAGTGTCTTGGGTATGTTGAGTAGTGGACAACCTATACTTCTTAATGGTAGGTTGAATAATGACATAGGAAGTGCACAATATGATACACCTGTTGACATTCTGTCAGAGTTTTGGCTATTAGAAATAATACTCAAGTACTGCTACTATATTCTCCACACCGTAGTGCCCTACCAATCCAATATAATGTGCCTCCCAAATTATCTTTGAAAACTCACTTGAAGGAACATAAATATGGCCTGAGTAGCACAAAAGTGTGTCTTGGAGTTGAAAGTCTATAACTTGTTTACCTGCATCCAATGTCATATATGTAGCAATGAAKTCAGAGTCACTGTCAWACAATTGGGTCCACCTGGAGGTCTTATGCCTTAAGAAGCTAATAATTATGGTTAGCACCATAACTAGGGGATAACTGACACAATTTACAACATGGTTTGTGTTTACATTCTTGTATTTAATGTTCAAGTGGAATTGTTGCAAGTACATGGTCCACTTCTGATGGTGGTAATTTTGAAACTTTCCTTTTGTGTGCATGAATTATAGAGTCATGTGATAAATGTAGATGATAGTTTCCTTTCCTATAATATATTTATTCCACCATTGGCATGCATGCATAATTGAGTACATCTCCTTGTCATCGGTCTGATACTTGTGAACAATATTAGAGAGTGTCTCTTTGTGATAGGCCACCAAATGTCCATGCTGAGTAAGGACTGCATCAATAACATATATGGAGGAATTTGTCTCAATCTCGAATGGTCATTGCAGGTCTGACAGAGTGAGAACTGGTGTCAATCCAAGGTGGTGTTTCAGATCCTAAAATTCTTGTTGTTGTGACTTAGACTAGGAAAAAATGACTTTAGCTCCACCCTTGGTCACTTGGCTTAAGGGACAAGCTATATGGGAGAACCCAAACACAAACTTATGGTAGAATTTGGCAAGGCCCAAGAAGCTGTAGATCTTTGTAAAGCCATCGGGGATGGCCAATCATGAATGCCTTGGATCTTGGATGGATCCATATGCACCCCATGTTCATACATATTATATTCTAGATACTGAATTATCTGCATGCCAAATGGGAATTTCTCCAAATTGAAATATAACTTGTGTTGCCACAAAGTGCTCAAGGTCCATTGAATGTGCTCCAAATGTTCTGTGCAATTTATACTGAAGATGAGGATGTCATCCAAATATATGGCAACAAAATATTTTGTGAATAGCCGCAAGTTGTCATCCATCATGCTCATGAATGTTGTCAGAACATTAGTCAAGCCAAAAGGCATGACCAACCACTCAAAAAGGCCTTCTTTATACTTGAAGGAGGTCCACAATACATTACTTTTTTCAATTGGGACCTAGTGATATCTCAACTTCAGATCAATCTTACTAATGAACTCGACACCCTTAAGTCAATTAAGAACATCATCAATTTGAGGGATCGAGTATTAGTTCTTAACTACAATTTTTTTAGGGCTCTTTAATCAATACAAAGTCACCATTTATTTTCCCTCTTATACACCAATACAATTGGGCTCCCACAAGGTGAGGATCTTGTTCAAATATGGCCCTTTCATATGAGCTCATGAATTTGATGCTTTATTTCCTCATTCTCCAGAAGAGAGTGTCTATTTATTTGGACATTAGGTAAAGGAGAACCAAGTATCAAGTCATTTGAATGTTTGACCTCACAACGTAGAGGCACCCTCGCAAGTCCGGTAAATATATATCTGTATTCCTCCACAATCTTATTTACCTACTTATTCTATGTGGAGATACCCCCTGCTGATGTCATGGCGATTGTAGTGACCTTTTATTCACCTTCTGAATAAACCATGAAGATGACAAATTTTTATGGTATGAGAGATTACCTTTCGCCACTTCTTTTTCAAGAACAAGGAAACTAAAATATTTGGGACTACCTTTGGTGCCCTATAGATTTGTCCTACCAAAGTAACAATAACACTCTGAGGCCTGGAATCATAAACAACATGACATTCCCCCATAAAGTTTTGTTGTAAAATAACATCACAAGCTTCAAGTTGGGCAACAACACACAATACCTCATCTTTGAAGGGCTCGATTCCATAGAACATATGACATTTCTGGTTGACATAGAGGTCTCGTCCCTTACTCAACTAACCGATGGTGTATGGGTGGGGGTGTGGCATAATATACAACTTAAATATCTTTATGATCTTGGTTGAGATCATGTTCTTTTGGTTACCACTGTTGTAGTGGACTCCTCTTCACCCACATTTGTGAATGTAATAGGTGCTCCCCATCCTTGTACTCCTTTGACTCTTATGGTTGGATATTTGTAGTTGCAATGGTAGCATTGGGTTTTGCATTAATGATCCATTTTCCCTTATCCTATTCTAAATTAAAGTCCGAGTTAAAGTCAAATTATTTTTATTTCATCTTAGCTAATAATAATTGTTTTGAACAACATTCATCAATGTTGTGATAGGGTATTTTGTGGAACTCACACCACTTTCTAGTGACCCTCTTCAACTTTCGGTCACCCTTGTTTTCATGTAGCTTGGATTGGTTGTATTAAGGTTATATATACTTGATATGTCCGTTATTCTATGATTTGGGGCAAAATTTACCATGCTTCTATTGCGGTGTATTTGTAGACTCAAACTCTCACTTATTCTTCTGCTTAAATTTATGCTTGATTTTGATAACATATCGATAAGTAGATCCCAATGAGGAAATGTCCAAGAGATCCATTTTTATTTGGATGTACTTGTGTAGGCCAATGCGGTACTTAAAAATTAGGTTCCACTTATAGTCTTTGATACCTAGATTTGAATGCAAGGTATGTAAGATTTTGATGTACTCCCGCACTGTATGGTCTCTCTCCTAATGTAGAGTTGTCCATCTCATGTACTGGTCATCATAGTTTCCAACAATGTATAATTCTTCCTTGAGGAAAATAAAAAATTATTCCCAAGTGGGTTCTATCCTAAATGTTGTATACTCATCTCCATCCTATCTCTTCTAGTAACTTTTCCACCAATATTTGACATGGGAAGGGCCTTATGGAGTGAAAAAGTGATCTTTTTGACGTCTAATTTTTTTTGAACAAAGTAATAACCATCTGATAGATTTAACAATTTCTCTAAAGAATTTTCATTTATATTTCCTTAAAATAAAGGAATGTGAAAGTTAAATTGTACCTTGGAGGGCTTAAAACCTCTAAAATGGTTGCTTGTTGGAGGTGTCTTGACCACCATTGGCATTCGTCAAAGGATTTGGGAGAAACTTTCCATCATCTTGTTCCTTTGTTGCGTGCAATCTTCATCGAGCAACAACTTGATAGGATCTCATCCTCTATCACATCTCTTTTCATCTACCCTGGTAGGCCACTTGGGCCAACAAGAGTGGTCTTCCCCAAGTGAAATTATTTCAAGACCCAACTCTCTATACCTTGAACTCATCAGGGACATGCACTGGGAAACAAGAAAGAGCAAAATTATGTAATACCATTGATCTAAATTGTATAGTAATATGAATGGAAACAAACATAGAAAAATATTGCAGAGATCGTTGTCATACAGTGAAACCCAAATTCTATTAACGAATGAAATAGGAAAAGATTGTAAAATGCAAAGCAATACAAACTAGCTAGAATGGTGGTAGCTTATCTATGAAGATAGAGGCATTGGTTATGGTCATTTACAAGACGAAATTACAAGAGGCATAACATTTCCTTTTAACATAAAGTACTAAACTCCAAGAGGAAAAAACCTTAAATATACAAAAACCTAACTCTAGGAGACTAAGTGCCAAAAGGATTGCGGGCCCAGACTTGTGGCTAGTTGATATGTCAACTTTCCGAGGGAACAACTTTTGAATACAACATCCATTTGGGACACACAATAGATTGATGTAAAGATATTATTGAGAAGTACAATTGTTAGTAGGATTTGGAGTCCATGACCAACTTAAACCCCCAAATGGTCAAAAAACATCGTTTAAGGCCTCAAAATGGCCCTTAAAAAATGTAGATAAAAAAACTGTTGAGATGGAGAATCGTGTTGAGTTAGTGGAAGAGGTGGGTGGCCACCTATTTCCACATAGATAATCCAGTTATTAATTTCAATTTTTTTCATAAGGAAATTCAGATTTCCCAAGTACAAGATCCCTCTCATAATTTTTGTCTCTTGAAGCAGTAGGTATCGGTCTTCCTTACATGATTATACTCATTTCCATATCCAATACAATTATGCCTACAATATATCTAAACTTTCAATCAACCAAATTTTTTCTTAGTATACATGCACAACATCCTTATATTGAAACATTTACCACAACCTGTGAAGTGATCTCAGAGTTATAACATACTAATAACTCAATCACCTTCAACTATTAATAATCTCAAATGGAATGAAACCATCATTCATTATATATGCATTATTTAACACACCAAACCTTTCATAATGCAATCAAATAATTTTTCCAATAAATCAACATGCCAATACTCATGGTCACATATATGCAATGCATACCTACATTGATTCTATAATACCACATATCTATATCATACATTCCACCATGGTGTGTTCTAAGGTCCAGACAACACCTTGACACATAATAAACACTGTTCCCTGTTACTTGTTTGATCATTTGAATACCTTCCTCTTCAAACAATACACAACACCAAGAATATAATCCTTTAGTGATCTCTAGTGTCAACAAAGAGGTTGCAGTCCAAAACATCGATTATAAGTAGGAAAAACCTTGGGCGCTTGTGTGACACTATAGCCTTTCCATATCCAACCACAATATGGCCTTACACATGGATAGCTATGTTGGCATCCATTTCTATAAAAAAAGTATATCTTGTGATTGCCTTGGTTATGAACTCATAACCAATATAACACGACATGCCATTAAATTTCATTCAGAAATTAAAAATACATTATATGTATATTCAAGGCCCTTTTCCTTTACCACATTTATTGGAGTGACATGCTTATAATACACATCATTTAAACTATTAAATTTTTATAGAGGGAACTCTTACGTCAATTCCCTTCAAAATTTATGCATCATAATCTACCAAATCCATACATGCATGGCTGCCATCAATTTACTTGATGTTACCTGATTTTTTGGTATCTCGTAGAGGCTCACATGCTCCATTCACCAACCTCTAGTTCAACATTTTTCACCATCCCCAAATTCCTTCATATGGATGGCTACCACATACAATGACATCATCAACACCTTCATCCATGCTACAAACCTTTTTCCTGGATACATAATTCATCATCATTCACATTCAATTATCATAACATCATTATTTGATATATAACAATAGGCTACTATTAGTCTATATGCATGTTATATGTATGTCCAAGAATTTTCATATGAAATAATGCATATCTATATGCACGAAGCATCCACTCTCAACATGCCTGCTGGTGCATATGTATTCTAGCTTTTCTATATGCATTCTTCATCACTCTCGGTATGCTCTCCAATGCATATTTATTCCATATTCTGGTGCTATATGTGGATATCCTTGAATCCCTTTGAATCCTTGTTTCCTTGTGTTCTCTCACTCTACTCATTTGTGCACTTTTTCTCCCTTGCCTACACACCTTCCATCCAAGTCCAACTTGGCCATTTTTCAATTCCCACCAATATATCTTATTGTTAATGCAACCCCATTAGCAACTACTTTGTTATCCTATTGGTCATGTTCACAGTTGTTGCTACAACAATTGCATCAACAATGATCATTCATTCTTGTCATTATTTGTTGAGTTCTATAATATATTCTAGTTAACTTAATCATTCACCTTATGGTGCCTTCTACCAATATCTCAAACTATTAACAGACTTTGTCCAATTTTGGAATCCATTGAATGATTTATGCTTGTACATTGCCTCCATTTCACATTTTGATAACATAAATTGTTTTCTTACCCTAAATACTTCAGTCATAGTTTCCTATTTATAGTTAGAAACTCTTCTAAGTCCCCATATTATAGGCCCTAGAGATGATTTGTCCCATCCCTATGACTCACACATTACCTCAATAGGCCCTTATTCCACTTGAAACATACTTTGTAGATATCATTACATTTATAACTTCAAAGTCAAGGAGAATTACCTTGCTTTATTGTGCTTATAAATGCCATTCTTCACCCATTGGATTCATGTTTTATGCAAGAATCCTTGTTGATTTGTCTTTGAAAGTAATAAAGACTCTGTAGTAGTTGAGTATTAATTTGGTTATGTTATTCTTGATCCCTTATCAACTTTTAATTATCTTCTTTATAGATTTATGCTTTCTTATACCATGGTCTTCATTGTCCCAACCAACTCTACAAGCTCCACCTTGCTTCTATGTCCATTGGACCCTAGAATTGTTAGAAAAATAGGACCGCAGAGCAATAAAATAAAACAAATGCAGAAACAAAACACAAAAGACACATAATACAAGAGAGTCACAGATTTACGTGGTTCACCCAGTGTGGGCTACGTCCACCAGAGAAATTGCCAGGTCCTTCCTTTATTATTATCCAGCAAATGAAGGGATACAACCTACAACAAAACCCGCTGTAACTTCCTCTTCTTTCTCTCATAGTATCCTCTC
>JASDQU011247934.1:0-12952 GCA_032191745.1 Picea mariana | reverse complement strand
TCTTTTCATTTTGGTACGTTTTTTGTCCCTTTTTGCTTGCTTGTGGTGGCTTGCACTCCTAGAGGAGGAAGTGGTACAACCCTCCTCTTGGTGCAAGCTCTTGGGTAGCTTAGATCTAGCCTAGGGTTTCTTTCTTCTACCATTTTTTGCCTTTCTTAGCTAGCCCGTGAGGTTTTGGAGGTGAGGGCACCTTCCAAACCTAGGCCGTGGGGTTTTGGGTTTGATTGGTAGCTTAGTTTGTTAGATTAGTTTATTTCTCTTCCTTTTCTTTAATGGTTTGCCCTACTCTCTAAATATCAAAAGAAATTAACCTAACTAAGCAAACCTATAATAATCACTTACCTAGTTGAGAGAAGAATACCCCAATAGGTAAGGCTAAGTGTTTGATGATATAATGTGATGTATGGTTAAATGATATAATTTGCTTATGTTTTAGATCAACATCTTAATCTTAAGCCTATTGGGCGACACTTAAGTAACCTAACTAGATCTATCATTTTGCTTAGTTTCATTTCAAGCTCATTCTCTTTCTTTTGCACATGGTTTAGATCGTAATGCTTAACATCTTTAAAGTGCTTAACAAGTAATTGGTTTATTCTCTTATTGCTTACATCTATTGGAAGCCACTTGCTTAGGCTTGAATGTTATTGAATGGTTAAGTAGGCAAACACACTAAATTTTCTTTCAATCTCTTGAAGGCAAGTTGTTCTTGCACGAGTGCTTTTCTTTCATAGCAAGCTCTTAAAGTGCATGTGATATATCTTTCTTTTTCAGTCATCTTATTTGCTTTACATGTGTTGATATATTTGAATTGCATAAGCCTAAGGCAACACACTTAAAAGCTCATTTAAGTTTCGACCATATCACTAAATTGCATCTAAAAAGTGCCTTAAAATCTTCCAAACACTCTAATAATCACCTAAAAGTCTACCTAATCAACTTATATACTTAATAGACTATTTAGGGTACCTTATACCACCATATTTACCATCTAAAATGGGGCTTGAGGAAAACAACAGAGGGTAGTGGCAGGGGACTGCCCCGTGGTGCACCAGGTGTGTGTCCTCTCCGGGAACTACTCTTGTTTTGGGCTGACCTATGAAGCTAGGGTGGCAACACTTATTGAGCATCCAACAACTATTTGGCAATAAGAGGAGGAGGCTTTGGTGAAAGCTTAATAAAATTTGATAATTCTTAAGAAAGCCTAATAATTAAACCCTGGACCAAATCTAATAAACACTTGGTGGGTTGAGTAATCAAGAGTGTGGATAATCTTCAATAATCTGTATAACAATTGTGCTTAAATCTTCTAAATCTTTTGAATGTGTTGATGATGATCTCATAAATGTGGTAAGGTGATGTGATGCTTTAGTCTTTTGATATCCTGCACACATATAAGTAAAACGTGGTTAGCTTGCTTGTTGTATCTTAGATATTCTTTATTTGTAAATCTTTCATCAAGTACTTTGTGGATATCTCATTTGTGAATAGATATTTTATAATTCTTTTGTAAGTACTTGTATGTGATATTCATTGGTTTAATTGATTCTTTTGTAATCTTGTAATTAACTTGTAATATACTTGTAATGAAACACCCATTAACATGGTTGACCCCTTGCCCAATCTTTAGGCACTAGTCTTAGTTGACCTAGGGAAAAGGCTTGCTTTACATGCTAACCCTTGCACCTTGCATTATTGCCTTAGCATCTTAGGATTAGAATCCCCCAAACCTTGTAAATAATTAAAACTAACTCCTAGAACTTAACTTTAACACATCTAGTAACTTAGGTCTACCCCCTTTGGCTTCCCTAGGAGTAAGCCTAGACGGAAGAGGTTCCAATCAAAGTGACAGCGTGGGCTGTGAACCTAGGCATTGTGCCTCCAAGGACACACTAAGTGAGCCAGACTTAGCTCACGTTTGTAAGTGTGTATAAGGACGGCAACAAGACTTAGCCGCAATTTCCAAATGACTCAGACACTATGTTCTAGTATGAGCTTATATACATTCTGACACTAGACATTGGATTTTCCATGCCAAGACCTGCTTGTCAACACATACTCCGACTTTGGAACAAGTCTTTTTCTGAGTGAAAAAACTTAGAAATTATTTAATCGCTTACTAAGGCAAGTAGAAAAAATAATTAACAAGTAGAAAAAAACACTCCGAAGTATGTGCCCACTCCTAGATCAAGGGTGGCCAATAGCCTTTTACAATATCTCATACTTAGGACATTTATTACAATGGTGGAAATGCAGGAAAAGGGGCCCTTTTAAGGCTTACTGAATCACTGAAATCTGTATATATGAACATTTCTTGCTCATTCTCTGGCGGCTCTTCAGGAATCCAGCTTGTGCAAACTGGTGGATAACAGTGGGTATGACCTTAGCAAATTTTACCACAAGCCAACATCACAATGAAAAGAGCCCATGAGATGTGTGAGTGTTAGGCTAGGCTAACCATGAACAACATCATCCACCATAGTTCCAAAGAGCACACCACAACCATCCATCTAAGCATCAGTTGTAACCATTGAAGAGAGAACTAGGTATCAAGACAAGCCACCATATAAACCATTGATCCAACATGTAGCACTCCATTCACCATCATGATGAAGTAAAAGAAGAGTATCCACAACTATCAACATGCCCAACCAAGATTCATCTCAAGCCCATCATCAACCCTGCAAGTTACCCCTGAAAAAACATGTCATGTGAAGAGAATCACAATTTATCACTCATGCCATTATGAGGGGTAATAGCTGGCTCCAACTTGGGGAGATGTACTCTTAGAATAAGAGTGCATGAGAACCCCAAAATCTCTAGTTGTACCTGTGAGAAGATCCTCCAAACCAAAGGAGTGCAACTACATGGTAGGATGGTCTATGTCTCATCCCTACCATATCAAATGATTACTCAACTTATTACATCGAAATTGGCTTTACAATGAAGAAGGGCATAAGCAAACAATGGCATACATAAAACAAAATGCTCATAGTAGAGAGCTTATTCTCAGGTCTATACTTTTATACTCAATCCATTATTACGACTTAACCATCTAACGGTTTATTACACTATTGTTGGTACATTTTATTCTTTCATCAAATGTACATGCTTATGTTACAGAACTGTATTGATAGTTGTCTTGCACCTCCAATGATCACTATTGAATTAGTGGACTTAAAACAATTTTTTATGCCAACAGTGCTACTAGTCAAGAACTCGATCTTTATTTTGTAAACTATAATGTTTTGACTTATTAGATGTTTATGCAATGTAGAATCATGGAAAAACCTGAAAAAGTAGCTGGATGATATTTTATGAACTCAATTCCAAACTAATTTTGTTGGAAATAAAATGTGAAATGTTTTGACAGCATACTGAAAAATGATCTCATTAGCTAGCTAGGCATTATAAACCTTTAATTGTGGACCTTTGTTGCTCTTAATTTGTATCTGTTCTTTAACTTGTTATCTCCTGTTACAAGTTGTGTGGTATAAGCCAAACATTCTTTTTGCCAGTGAGTTCCTTCTTTTCTTCCAAACAAAATCATACCTTGAAACCAGAGAAAACCATCAGTACTGCATACAGACTAGTTCATGTCCAATATTTGTGTGTTTTCTTTCCTTCTGTTTGTTTGTTTGTTTCCAATTTCAGATGCAATGTTATGACCTTTTCTTCCCATGTGTTATGAATAACTTTATGGATCAGATGTGTTCATAGAAGATTATAAAACGTTTTCAAACTGTTCTTTCAGGTCACTTTTTATTACTTCTCAATAGCCATCTTCCTCCAGTAAGGGTTCTTGCAGCTGCATCCCTTGTTCTTCTTCTGCAAGCATCCCCTAACAAGAAATCAGTTAGTGATAACTTGTTGCATTCTGGATGGTCAGATGTAATTGCTAGTTCTTCCTTCAAGGGTGTTTTGAATCCAATCATTCAGGAAGAAGGTTTTGTCAATGACATGCTGAATAGTTTATCTTATGATCATGTTTTTCCTGATGCAAACAACTCAAACAACCAGGCAATGACTATGTCCCAAAGTATTCGAGATAAATCAGTGAACGGATGGTTTGAAGCATTTTATACTCCATGGCCACGCTCAAGAAACTGGATTGACCTCTTAAAGGGAGAGGCATTTGTACCTGGTTTTGCCAAGTTATTTAAATGCCTTGTTAAAGAGTGTGGAGAAACAGTACTGCAATCTTTGCAGAGCCCTTTAGAAGAGTTGGTTGTGAAGGAAGAGAAGGGCAAGCAGTGCCTTGCTTCCGAGGTTTTGGCTGGAGTCTTGCATTCTGATGTGAGCTACATTTTAGAGGCCTGGGACAATTGGCTAGGTGCTGTTCTGCGAACAGGACTACGCCAGTCAACTGTTGAAACAGCCGCTGAGTGGGCTGCCTGTGTGCGATTTGCAGTTACTGGAAAAGGAAGGGATGGGAAAACTATACCATTATTGCGGCAAAAAATTATGGATTGTCTTGCTGAACCGTTACCTAGTACAGTTCCAACTCGCATGGTGGCTAAAAGGTTTGATCTTCTATGTGCAACTTTAGTAGAGGTGTCTCCTTCCTCCATGTCAACTTCAGAAATCAACTTACAAGAGAAATTATTAGAGGAGGTTTTGAATTGCTTGGATCATTCTGTTGCTCAGGTAAGGATAGCTGAATATGTATTCAGTATTAAATGGTTGGTCAGATTATATATCTTTTATTGGCTTCTATAGATACATATCCTTCAATTTGGATCTTGTTTATTTGTGATGATGGTGGTTGATAATGACATAGATTATCAGTGGTGACTCTATTTTATTCTGGATTTTTACTGTGTATTCAATGTTTATTGTCCTTGATGTCCTTGTATTTCTTTTTATTAGCTCCATTTGTGATGTTTTACTTATGTAGTGCCTCTGTCCCAAAGAAGTCATGTATTTCTGTTACCAGCTTAATTTTGCATGCTAATGGACTGCATCTTTTATGGTCTCAGTAGTATTTGAGATCACTACAAAAAGAAGAGATAGTTTTTAGGCATGTAGTTTATGTCTAAAGATTGAAGCTTTTGGTTGCTATACTGCTTAATGTATCTTGTGTGATTGAGATCACTTCATTTGCAGGTAAGTTTTAAAAGTGAGTCCAGAGGAGTTGGCCTTATGGTAGGACATAGACCATATTCAGTTAGTAATGCCCATGATAAAAGGCCTCTATTCTATATCTCTGTTCACCAACTAATTGCATTTGTTAGGTGCAGTTTAAGAAGAGGAAACCCTCGAGCACTGGCTTTGTCAACTTAGCTATTTAATTGACTTAAGAACATTTCATTGAGGCCAAACATAATTGTAAACTACAGCAAATAACTCAAGTTTTGCAGAAAATCCATAAAATGTGCTGCTAGAAAGAATTAATTTCTATTAGGCTTTGTTGTTGCGGGCTAGCGGTAATTAAGTACTTCAACATTCCATAGTTATTAATTCAACAGAAAATATTTTACTGCCAGTATTTCTTCATTTGTTTTTCAGTTTCTATAATCTCATATAGAGTCAGTGGAAAACACACTTTTAAAAAAATTCATCCAAAGGCATTTTACTAATATTTTATGCCTATTGCCAGGCCGGGAGATCGGCACTAAATGTAACATAGTCAAGAGCAGAATTGCAGCATTTAGGTACAAAGGATTGTGGGTGAGAAGTAGGACAGAGAGGAATCATGGACTCGAAAGCAAAAATTTAAAGATCAAAATTTTAGGTTCAAACTTTAAAATTTAGAGTTTACAGTTCAAAATTTAGAACTAATTTAGAGTGTCAAGTTTAAAAATTTAAAATTAAAATTTGAAGTTTAAAATTTAATATTGGAACTTTCAAAGTTTTAGAATTATATTTTATTAAAATTTAAAGTTAAATATTTAGCAATTTGATTGCTTTCCTAATTAGATATCTTGCACTGCGGCAACCCCTATATGCTTTCCTAATTTCTCAATATTGTTAGCCAGCTGGCCACTGAAACTCGAGAAATCTTATATTTGGACATTTTTCTTTAACCAAAAGACCAAACCTTGGAAGTTTTCAGCCGGATCCTCTAAATTGTCTTTGGGATCTGATTCTAGGCTTTATAAGTTAAATCCTTTGGCTTGAATGTAATCTGCGGATTTTCATATTCAAACTCATTCAAATGCCTAGTTGATTATGCACCTATACTGTAACATCAAAGAAACCATTGAAGACAAATATTGAGAGTCAGATGCATTGCACCTTACATGATGGAAAATGTATAGTTGCTGAGTGGGTTATTGATCTGACAAGAATATATCTTTGACAACCAATTTCATTGCCTTTAGTTGTGCCTATGGATGTCTGGAGACTGCCCTCTCCTATCCTTCAATATTTCAAACTAAATTTCGACAGGGCATTGAAAAGCATTCTGGGTAAGGCATGTGTCATGATCCCTTTTTGGCTTAGTATTGGGTCATGACTGATGTGGGGCCCACTTACACATTTTGTGACATGCGACGAGGCTGAGTGGATATTCTAGCAGTGGGAGGAATAAGTAGGTAGTTTGTTTTTATGCTTTGATCCATTCCCTTAAAGAAATGATCATTTCCTACATTTTCGAGATGTTCCTAAATTTTAGGAGGTCTATGTGGCAAGGGAGTTGGGACTCACCCTGAGTGATCCTCCTTAATTCATTAGTCAGCAGGATGCTTTTTGTTTGGTGAGTTTTGGACTTGTCTTGTATTTATTCGATACTTCTTATTTTTAGACAATGAGGGGCTGGTTGGTCAAATTGATGATTGGTTGTGCACACATTTTCATGTGCTTTGCATCGTGTTCTTATTTGTGTAGTTCTGACATGCAAAGTTCCATTTTCCAATTTTGACATGTTTTAATGCATGTGCATCACTACAAATCCTCCCCAAAAGTAGGCCAAAGTTCTCCAGAAGCATTTTAAAACATATGCACACATGCTTTAAAATGCTTCTGGAGAACTTTGGCCTACTTTTGGGGAGGATTTCTAGGGGATTAGTGGACCCAACCATGGCATGTAGGCAGTTGTTATATTCTTATGTGAGTCTTGTTTCGTTTGAGCCCAACCTCATGGTTATGTGACCATTACTTCAGGGGTTACAAGGTGAAGTGTGACAAGGGGTCATGTATCTTCACTTTAAATGCTTTTAGTTGATTTATGGGATGCTATAAATGTTAAATGCACATCACTTAAGTAACCCCCATCGTATGGGTTATGTTTAGGCATTAGCCTAAGGGGTCCACATACTCAAATCACCATTTTAATGTTATAGCACCTCGATCCTTATTATTTCTTAAGCCTAGGGATGATTTTCTCTCACTAAAGCTGCCAGATAGAAATTAGAGGCTAAAGATGAAAAAGAAAATGATGGATGAAAGCAGGTCATTCTACACTTTTGCATTTTGAAAACAGGCTACGAAAGAGGTGGCAACTGGGTGCAGCTACTCCTTTGCTTTGGAGTGGAAAACAAAGGCAATTTCCCTTGGCAGAGTGGCCAAAAGCTGGGGTACGATTGCAACAAGTCTCTAGCTTGCTGATTTGTGTTGATACAGTTATTTCCATAAGAGTTTACTTACGGTTTTGGGTGGATCCCAGGGAAGGAAGATTTATTGATTCTTCAAGCAGATTCATCTCTCTTTCAACAATTTCGGCTGGGTTTTCTACCTTGATTTAGTGACATTGCTTTAGGAAGAATAAATGGTTTGTGTGTCGGTTAAAATCAAACTTGGAGCAGGCTTATGTGGAATTCTTTGATTATCTATGTCAGTTTTAAGCAGATCCTAACTGTGATCGAAACGAAGGGTTTCCCTGGMTTTCAATGCCATTTACCGTGTCCTGGTCAGCAGTTATATGCTTGGCTCCATTCAGGCAGTTTGTTTCAGATGTGCTTGATCTTTTGGACGGCCTCTCTAGTTTTTATCTCATATGATTGAAACTGGATTTGCTGGTGCATTGGTGACAATAACATCTTAAAGGTGCACCATTTACATCCATCATTTCTTTGTTTTTGGATCTTTTGAATAAATTCATGTGATACATTCTTCAAGTAAGGAATTAATTGCTTACTTACATCTGAATGACATTATTTGGTTTGCTGTTATGAATCTCTGTGATTTGTTGAGCTAAACTTATGCTAAACCAAACCTAAAAGCAAATAAACTACACAAATCAGATCCCGACATCTTAAGTGTTATCAGAGTCTTGGCCCTAATATCCTTCGTTGCAAAATTGAGTCTGATGGCACCGAGGAAATATAAAGGTGAACTACACAAAGGAGATGAAGTGCACAAAGGTGCAGTATGGGCCAATAAAATGCAAGAAACAGTTAGTGCATTTCAGGGGGGTCAGAAACAAATGGTAGAAGATTCTTGAAATGCAATCCGCCGTCCGTAGTATGTACGACCATTCCCATAGGTAAAAATCAGGGAGGGGAAGCATCATGTTCTAGTAACAAACCCCTCAAATATCTAGTGGCCGTAACCAATATCCTAGTATGGCTGAACCAGGTCATAAGATTACTGTATTCTTGCAAAAGGAAACGTAGGAGCCTATAGAGGAGATGGAGGTTGATGATTTAACAACCCTTCATGTAGAATACATAAAACAATCAGATGAGTTTAGAGAAGATATATCTTGTCTTGAAGATGTTTCACTTAATAACGAGAAGAAGCTCTCTAGAAGAGCTAGACCCAACAACAATAGGGTCTTGTAAAATCGTTTGGGCAAGCTTTTGATGCCCATATTTGACAGTTCAGGGAAGGCTTATGCTAAACCTGAAACTCATAAGTTGGAGAGCTACTTTTCACCGAGTCCTATGTGCTAGGATGAGGCCATCTAATTTACTACACTACATTTGGATGGTATAGCACGAATGGTGGTACCATTGGTTGATTACGCAGGGAGACATGTATTTCCACTTTTGAGGAATTTAATAGCAAATTCCTGGATAGGTGTGAAATGAAAGATGAGGAAGCATGTTTTAGAGACTTAGCTACGCTGAGGAAGAATAGTTCTTTTGATACTTGTGTTGTTGATTTTCACTAGATGTCTGTCATGGTACTCGATGTTTCTGAGAGGAGGATCATATACTTTTTTATATAGGGATTATGAGAACCCTGCAAAGGGTTTGTTTAATGCTTTTGATGTGGACAGTTTACAGGAAGCAATTAAGGGAGCTTTGTCACTTGAGAGGATAAGGGGCAACAATAGAGGAGTATCTTCTAGCAAGAAACAACAAAGACATTGGTATCCATAAATTCAAGTATTGGCAGTGGCATAGGTACTCTATGTGGTGGGATGGTTCCCATAGCTCCCATCATAGACCAACAACAACAAAGACTCCCACAACAAAAACAACGGACTAGACTGCCCCATATTATGGATGAAAGGTAGTAAATGAGATAAAGTCTCTGATTCACTTGCAAGAAACCTTGGGAGAAAAACCATGAATGCATGAGAAAGCAACAAATATATTATACTCAGATAATTCCTGATGATGATGATGCTGACAGATTTCTTGGTAGTGGGGTTGTCATAGAGGAGTGGGAGCAAGATCCTAGAGTAGGTTAGTGTGTAGGAGACCATAGAGGAGGGACAATAGATTCAATCACCAATAGCATGTAGCACCACCACTTCTGGGTAACCACTATCCTATACTTTCCATCTTTGAGGAGAGGTGAGAGGTACGCTAATGAGCATCTTAATTGACAGTGGGAGTTATCATAACTTCATGGACTAGGGATTATTGCATGAGTTATCTTTACCAGTCACACTAGTGGAGGGCTTCTTGATATTTCTGGTTGATAGGTTTGAGTTATAGTGTAATGGTGTTGCTCGGGCCATGGGAATTCAGGTTGATCACTTTATTGCACGTGTGGACTTGCATGTTTTATGTCTGATAGGGATGGATGTGGTACTTGGAGGTGTGTGGCTTTGGTCATTAGGTGCAATGACATGAATTACATAAATCTTGCCATGAGCTTTCATGATGAGAAGGGAGTTCAACACACCATTAGGAGACTTTGTGGTTCAAGTATAGTTATGGGAGCTTTCCAACAATGTTGTAAATATCGACGATATATCGGATTTATTGCCGAGATAAACCGCATGCCGATAAAGCGGATTGAATTTATCACATGAAATCCGATATATTGAATGTGTTGCGACACATTCAATATATCGCGATAAATTAGGAAAATATCGCAAGTCAAATGAATGTGTTGGCATGCTGCTTTAAGTGACGAAAAAGTGCACCGCATGTGGGTTTTAAGGTTGCGGGTGGGCTTTGTTGTTTTTATTGTTTGAATGCAAAAATGTGAGAGAACATTGTGCATCTGTCCAATAAGGAGAAAGCAAGGATCTTGTTTCCATTGGCAAAGAGATTGTGGAGTGGGGATTCAAACAATCAAGATTTCCAGGTATGCATAAAACATTTTTCTTTCATTTGTTTGTTTTTCTAGACTTAGGCTAGGGTTTTCATTGTGCCTCTTCTTATTGTTTTTGAATGGAAGATTCAATCATTCCACATTCATCTAGCTCTCATTATTTAAGCTATGCATTATCATGTGTTTTTTTTTTTTTTTGGGTGCCATAGGTTTAATATTTTCACCTAAAAAAAATACCGAAGCCGTTGAATCCAATGTGGGTGTATGGTGAACCAGTGGAATTTCCCAATAGACAAATATTGACATGCAATCTTTGCAACAAAAATTTCTGGAGGAATTAGCCACTTGAAATACCACTTTGCCAGAATCCCTGGGTTTGATGTGGATGCTTGTGACAATACTAACCCAAAAATTATGCGTATTGCAAACTAAGTAATCATTGACATGGCTAATAAGAGGGATGGAAAGGAGGCTNGAATCCAATGTGGGTGTATGGTGAACCAGTGGAATTTCCCAATAGACAAATATTGACATGCAATCTTTGCAACAAAAATTTCTGGAGGAATTAGCCGCTTGAAATACCACTTTGCCAGAATCCCTGGGTTTGATGTGGATGCTTGTGACAATACTAACCCAAAAATTATGCGTATTGCAAACTAAGTAATCATTGACATGGCTAATAAGAGGGATGGAAAGGAGGCTCGCAAAATGATCTTGCAGATAGAAACATTGGAACAAGTGCATCTGGGGGGGGACCACAATCCCACTCTTCAACTACATGGCCCTCAACTTTTGTAGTCCGTTCATCAACATCACCTTTCTTTGTGCTGAGGTCAACACTTGGGGGGAAACCTTCTATTCGGTCAATACTTAAAAAAAGAGAGGAGGAGGCCGACAAGCTTGTGGCCAAATGGTTTCTTTGGAGTGATATACCTTTTAACATTGCCAAGAACCCCTTATACCATTCCATGTTTGAAGCTGCTGCTATTGTTGGCCCAGGGTATAGGGGCCCTTCCTATCATGAGTTGAGAGGGCATCTCCTTCAAGGGGCAAAGGTCTATTGCACACAAAGATTAACTTTTCTTAGGGAAACATGGAAGAGCACCGGATGCACTGTGACGTTAGATGGGTGGATTGATGGGAAGGGTAGGTCAATTCTAAACTTCTTGGTTAATTGTCCCAATGGGACATTGTTTGTCAAAAATGTAGATGCAAGTGCATATACAAAAGATGCACAGTTATTATGTGAGTTGCTGGATGGCTTTATCCGAGAGATAGGACCACAGTATGTTGTCCTAGTCATCACGAACAATGATGCTAATTATGTTGTTGTTGGGAGGGTGTTTATATATATATATATATATATATATATATACACACGAGAGTTGGTGCGTCTTGCGATCACACGTTTCACCACCAACTTCATTTCTCTTCAGTCGCTCCTCGAGTATGTTGGAGTTACAAAGAATGTTTCTTTCTGATGAGTGGGATGCTTGTGTCTATAGCACCAAACAAGATGGGCAAGCCATAGCCCAACTTGTGAGACATGACTAGAGATTTTGGAGTGGAGTAGGTGTGGTATGTACCATTAGTGAACCTTTGGTAAAGGTTCTTTGATTGTTTGATGGTGAGAAGGCCGTAATGGTCTACTTGTATGAGGCCATGGATAGGGCCAAGGAAGCTATCTACCGGTACTATGAGGACAAGGGGGAGGAAAGACTCACCAAGAGAGCTCAGATATGCTGTGTGATTGATGAGCGATGGAATAACACTCTCCATCGTCCCATTCTTGTAGAAGGGCTCTACCTCAACCCTACATCCGCTTATGCTTGTGGATTTAATTTTGATGGTGAGGTCATTGATGGTTTTCTCCAGTGTGTTCAGAGAATGGTGTTGATTCCAGTTGAACGCTCATAGATTTCTAAATAGAATGAGATATATAGGATGGCATCCAGGATTTTGGGCTTATGATATGGCTGTCCAAGATAGGACCATAAGGATGCCAGGTAAGCTTCAATTTCAAATTTTGTTTATTCCTTTCTATATATTATATTTGACATTTATTACTTGATGGAAATATAATTTGTTTTCTTCCTTTCATTTTATTCATTGTAGATGTCTAGTGGAAACACTATGGTGGAATGCTCCTAGAGTTGTAGGAACTTGCCGTTCGGGTGTGTTATCCCCATTTTGTGGATAACTAAGGAGATGATGTCTCAAGGCCCTCAGGTTGCAGATATGGAGTGCCGAGAGACTACATGACCAACAGTACCCTTTGCATAGATGGAAAACCCACTCGCCACCATAGATGGTCATAGGTTTACAGATGGCATCCACCACACCAGTTGGCTTCCAGAAGGCAGTGGGCCTTGCTCCATGAGGTACAAGTCAGTATTATGGTGAGCACCATTTCAATAACTAAGCCATTTGATTATGTTGTATCTTAGATTGCTCTAGATTTCATGATATGTGCTTGGACATTATGCCTTTTGCCCTGCTTTGACATTGTGCCCTAGTAAGTGATCTTCTTTGGGAATAGGTTTGCTACTAGGAAATC
>JASDQU011247933.1:2200-20914 GCA_032191745.1 Picea mariana | reverse complement strand
CCAAGATATTGGGTTATGATTTTGAAATCGTCTATAAAAAGGGGAAGAAAAATGTTGTGGTAGATGCACTCTTAAGGAAGGAAGAATATGTTGAGGCCTTTCTCTATGCTATCTTGATCATCAAACCTGATTGGATAATAGAAGAAAGGGATGAATGGAAGAATGACGAAAAAATGTGGACTCTCATTCAAAGGTTGCAGTAGGATTCCAGTACATCAGATTCATTTACATGGAAAAATGATTCAATATGGTACAAAGATCGCTTATATTTATGTAAAAACTCCCAACTCAAACAAAAGGTACTATTGAAAGTTCACACCTCTCCAGTAGGAGGGCACTCAGAATTTTTAAAAACTTACCATAGGGTCAAGAAGGAATTTTTTGGGGATGGCCTTAAAACTGATGTTCAAACGTTTGTGGTAGAATGTTTGGTTTGCCAATAGAATAAGGTGGAAACAATTAAAACCCCAGGTCTTTTACAACCATTAGCCATCCCAAGTCAGCGCTGGGAGGATTTTTCCATGGATTTCATCACAGGGTTACTCAAGTTTGAAGGAAAGAGTGTCATCATGGTGATTGTTGATAGACTGGACAAGTATGCACACTTTTGTGCACTCTCTCATCCTTTCAAATCTAGTACAATTGCCACCGCATTCATGGAGACATCTCAAAAACTACATGGCAGCCCAAAGATTATTGTATGTGACAGAGATCCCATCTTGACTGGACTTTTTTGGACAAAATTATTTTCTTGTTTGGGTACTCAATTGGTTCATAGCTCATCCTATCATCCTCAATTTGATGGAGAAACTGAGATAGTGAACAAATGTCTGGAAGGCCACCTTCGTTGATTTGTCTCTAATAAACAAACACAATGGTTCAAATGGTTACCCTTGGAAGAATGGTTGTATAACACTTCCTTTCATACTGCAATAAAAATGACACCATTTATGGAACTCTATGGATACCACCCTCCGTCCATCATTTATTCTCTAAAATAAAAATATAAGGTTCAAGTAGTGAAAGATCACATCGATCATCAACAAGAAGTTCTCCAAATATTAAAGGACAACCTAACCATTGCACATAATCGCATGAAACAACAAGTAGATCAACATCGTACTGAAATAAGTTTTGAAGTAGGGGATTGGGTGTTTTTAAGACTACAACCATACAAACATATGTCTCTCAAGCAAGCCAAGAAGGCTAATAAATTATGACCAAAGTAATATACCCTTATAAGGCGTTGTAAAAGATTGGTACTATGGCATACAAATTGGAGTTGCTTGCATCTTCACGAGTATATCCAGTTTTCCATGTTTCATGCTTAAAAAAGGTTATAGGTGACACAATCCCAGTTCAAACTATATTTCGAGAAATTGACGAGGAAGGAAAAATAATATTTTATCTTGAATCCATCATTGACACAAGAATTCACTAGCTGAGAAATATATCCATTTCAGAGTATCTGATTAAATGGAGGAAACTACCGGCTGAAGATTCCCCTTGGGAAGATGAGTCTTTTATAAAAAAGCATCCATAGTTACTCAAACATTGCAGACAACACTTGTCTCAAGGGGAGGGGCATGTTAATCCCTAAATAATGTCTCATTACCCCTTAATTGGGGCATATTATACTAGTAATCTTATTTTATTTATGTCGTCTTTAGTTCATTAGTTGTAATTATACCTCCTAGTCTCTTATATATACCAAGGAGACATTTTCACTTGGAATCATATTGTAATTGAAAATTTGTGCTGGCATAAGGAGGTTTCCCCATAGAGATTTAAGTGAACAAATTTATGGCCCAAAATAACCATAAATATAATCATATATTAATAGTATGATATACAAAGAGATTCTTAAAAAACAATCATTGGAAAAAGTGTAAACTTAAAAAAACACTTAGAAAACTTTTAAACTTTTAGGTTTTAAATAAGAAATTCAACATAGAGATTTAGGTGAACAAATTTATGGCCCAAAGTAACCATAAATATAATCATATATTATTAACATAAGTAACCATAAATATAATAATGTATTTTTAACATTAAATGTAATATTAAAATTAATAGCTATAACTGTGCAAATCTCTGGAAAGTTAAAAAAATTGTAAAAGAATTTGTAACACATACCAGCTATTCAGTAGTAATATGAAATAGTTTGTATCAGTGATAGCCATCCGTTTATAATGACATGTAATGATACTCACTTCATAATTAACCTGTAGTTTTTTATTTTAAAGTTCTGTCGGAAAAAAAAAAATTTAAATCCTTTTATCAAGGATCGCAGGGTCTTTCAAAAAAAAGACATAGAATTTGATCATGCATACCTGGATTGGAAGAGATCATTAAAGATGAAATAGCACTAATGATGGCAAGAGACATTGCGGCGGAAACTTCTAATCCCTCATGCTTCAGGTCTATACTAATGAGAGAGGAAACTTCTAATCTCTCATCCTTATTGTCTAGATTAATGAGAGGGGATAAGTCGTTTGCATCCTTCCGCGCTATACTCCTGGTAGTTTGTGTAGGAGAGTAGCTTTATCTATGCTTTTTTGGTTGTGCATGTTGAATCTGAATCTGCAAGTTAAACCATCCAGTCTGTTATGGTTTTAGTTGTATCAATGTTGTTTTCCCATATAGAGGAAACATGATTGCTCCATTATCCCAAATGGTTTTATCTTCCTGAAATTTGCACATAAGGTGGTTTAGGTATTCTTCCTCCTTCCAGCATAACATACATTTGGAAGGGCCTTCATATCCCCGCTTTCTGAGTTTATCCTAGGTAAAGACTTTCCTCATTAGAACTAGCCAGAAAAAGTTTAAGATTTTGGGCCAAATCCCAGGTTTCCAGATGCGCTGCCATTCATTGCACTTTTCAAAATCTATCACGTCAAAAACTCTTAGGAAAAAAAGTTAATATTTTGGGCCATATCATCACCTGCCATATGCGCTGTCATTCATTGCACTTTTTTGCATCCCTGATTTTGAAAGAGCCTTCTGCTTTACTCCCCCAGTGGATGATATCTGAAGGAACTAATGGCTGCGTTTTCGGCATGTCCGTAACAGCTGGAGTGGCCTCTTTTTCGAATATAACCGTCTCAACCATTTGTTGTTCCTCTTAAATCTCCACCTTTCATTTGCATTCGTCCATCAAACTCTATTTATAGAATGTAATTTTTGTTTATACTAAGCGAGTTAGTGAGTGATAAAATTGTGTTACTTGTGCACTGTACCTTTTTGAAATTAGATTTTTAAACAAAGTTTATTTTTGAATCCGTGTTTTTTGGGCACTTATTGAGCACTTAAATCCATTTTTTTTCAGATTCTTCATTTCGTATAGGTCTGTTGCCGTTTGCAGTTTGTGGTTGTTTGCAGCCAGAAGAAGGAGATATTGGCCCAAAATAACTATTCAGTTCAGTACTAGATTCCTCTTTTCTATGGGGAAAATTATGAGTATTGGAGTGTGAAGATGAGAACTTTGTTCATCTCACAAGATTTATGGATGCTTGTTTCTGAAGGGAGCCAGCTGATCAAGCTCCTTATAATGCATTATCAGTTGATCAGAAGATATAATTGAAGGAGAATAGGAAAAGGGATGCTAAGGCTATGTTTCTTCTTCAAACAAGAGTTGATATTTTTGTGTTTCCAAAAATTGCAGAATGTGGAATTTCCCATAATGCTTGGGAAACTTTGGAAAAATCTTATAAAGGTTATGTCAAGGTAAAGGTTGTTAAACTCCAGATGTTGAGAGGAAATTTTGAGTCTCTATCTATGAAAGAAAGTGAAAATGTTGAATTTTTTATCACTATAATTCATAATATTGTAAATGCTATTCATGCTCATGGTGAAATACTTAAGATAGGAAGATTGTTGAAAAGGTTTTAAGAAGTCTACCCAAAAAGTTTGATCCAATTACTATTGCTATAGAAGAGTCAAGGGATTTATCTCAGCTAACCCTTACTGATTTTGAAATGGAATGAGGAACCTTTTGATCAGGATTTTCAAGGTAAGTTGAAAGTTGATGAGAAGAATAAACAATTTTCAACTTCCATGACTGAAGCTTCTACTCCTTTTTTTAGAGGAGGTAGAGGTCGTGGCTGAGGTAGAAGAAGAGGTGGTCAAGGTAGAGGAAGAAGCAACAGCTCTGGAAAATGCATTTTTCATTTCATCTACTGTAATAAAGATGGTCACCTTGAAAGCTATTTCTTTAAGAAGAAGAGAGACACCTCTCAAGCAAATTTCAGCAAGGAAGAAGATGAAATCTCTCAAACTCTATTTCTTACACGTAATTTCCTTGAAGCTAAAGATGATTTTACATTATATTTAGATAGTGGTTGTTCAAATTATATGAATGGAAACAAAAGTTTGTTTATAATGTTAGATGAGACTGTAAAGGGAAAAGTAAATTTTGGCAATGATAATGAAGCAGATATAATGGGTAAAGGTACCCTTGCCATAAAAGTTCAGAATGGAGTGTTATGTATGTACAAGATAATTTGTTTGTTCTAGGTTTAAGGCACAATTTGATTAGCATACGACGGCTAAACACTAAAAATTACAAGACTATTTTTGAAGGAAGGTTTTGTAGGATTGTTAACAATACTGCCCTAGTTGTTGAAGTTCCTATGACAGAAAATAGGCTGTTTTTTATGAGAATGGAATCAAATGTAACTTGTTTGAAGGCCTCAGTTGATGAGTCTTGGATTTGGCACAAAAGGTTAGGACACTATAATTTTGTATCTCTTTCTATGCTGCAAAAGAATAATCTAGTAAGGGGTTTATCCTCTTTCACAAATCATGGTAACAAGTTATGTGAAGGTTGTGTAATAGGGAAGTGACATAAAGATAGTTTTCCTTTCCATCAATTTACATCAGTAGAGCATTTGTATTTAGTACATGCATATATTTTTGGCCCAATGCAAACTTTGTCCCTTGCAGAAAACAAATATTTCCTTCTTTTTGTTGATGACTTTTCAAGAATTTCCCGGGTTTATTTTCTAACTGATAAGTCTCAAGATTTTAGATTTTTTCAAAAATTTAAAGCACATGTTGAGAAGGAATAAGGGTTCTATTTGAATGTTTTAAGAACTGATAGAGGAGCGTTCACCTCCAATGATTTTAAATATTTTTTCAGATCACATGGCATCAAAAAAGAGTTAATGATAGCTTATACTCCTCAACAAAATGGTACAACATAAAGGAGAAACAGAACAATTGTAGAGATGGCTAGATGTATGTTAAAACAAATGTCTTTGCCAAACATATATTGGGCAGATGTAGTGCATTCAACAACATATATTCTCAACAGAAGTCCTACAAAAATGGTAAAGAACTCTACTCCTTATGAAGCTTGGTTTTGTAGAAAGCCAATTGTTTTTCATTTGAAAAAATTTGGGTCTACATGCTATGTTCATATTCCTTTTGAGCTAAGACAAAAACTTGATGGAAAGTCTGTAAAATGTATTTTAATTCGATGCTTAGATGAAAGTAAGGCTTATAGGTGTTATGATCCTCTTATTTATAATCTTTATGTAAGT
Organism: Picea mariana; assembly: GCA_032191745.1. Classification (NCBI taxonomy): domain Eukaryota; kingdom Viridiplantae; phylum Streptophyta; class Pinopsida; order Pinales; family Pinaceae; genus Picea; species Picea mariana. Next base: position 15,371 of record JASDQU011247933.1, on the reverse strand, counting down.
AGAGATGTGATATTTGATGAAGGAAGATTTTATTTTAAGGATGAAAGTGACGATAAATTGGTTACCCCACATATTGAGAATTTAATCCTTGATGATAATGATTCATCAAAGAATCCATCTACCGTGACAATTTCAGGTTCATCTACAAGAAGTTCTCCATCAAAGGCATCTTCATATAGTTCATCGAAAAGTTCTCAAGAAACATCCCCTTCATCTAGTTCATCAACAAGTTTTGAAGCAACATCTCCATCTAGTTCTCCTAGAAAAACCAGAAGTTTGAAGGAAATTTATGAGAAATCAAGGTATGCTAATGATCATTTTTCTCTTGCTTCTTCTACAAATGTTGAGCCTATTAATTTTAAATAAGATTGTTTTGTTGAGCAATGGGTGCAAGCAATGGAGGATGAAATGTTTAAAATACAAAAAAATGACACATGGGAGTTAGTTGAACTCCCTCATGGAAAATCTTCCATTGGAGTAAAGTGGATTTACAGGTTAAAATATAATATGGATGGAAGAATTTCAAAACACAAGGCATGTTTAGTTGCAAAGGGGTATGTGCAACAATAAGGCATTGATTATGAGGAAACATTTTCTCCTATAGCAAGACTTGAAATAGTAAGAACATTTCTTTCCATTGCATCTCAGTTAAAGTTGAAAGTTTATCAAATGGATGTCAAATTTTCTTTCCTAAATGGATATTTGAAAGAAAAAGTTTATGTTGAACAACCTCAAGGTTTTATCATTGAAGATAAAGAAGATAAGTTGTATAGTCTTAAGAAGGCACTTTATGGTCTTAAACAAACTCCTAGAGCTTGGTACTCTAGGATCGATAAATATCTTCATGATCATGGTTTTGTTAAGTGTTCTTCTAAAAGTGCAGTCTACAAAAAGGTCATTAGATCAGATTTTATTATTCTCTACTTGTATGTAGATGACTTAATATTTATGGGCACCTTAATATCACTTGTGAAGGAATTTAAAGAAGAAATGAAATCAGAATTTAAAATGTCTGATTTGGGAGAAATGCAATATTTTTTGGGCATGCAAATCAGACAAACAACTGAGGGTATATCTATTTGCCAAACCAAATATGTTGAATACATGTTGAGGAGGTTTAACATGTAGAATTGTAAAGTTGTGAGTACTCCTCTTGTTGTTGGGATAAAATTGATGAAAGAATATGAATCTTCTCTCTGTGATGCCACTCTCTATAGATCCATGGTTGGCAGTTTAATGTAACTGACCACTACTAGACCAAAAATTATGTTTTATGTAAGTCTGGTTGCTAGGTTCATGAATCAACCTCGTGAGTCTCAATGCAAAGCAACTAAGAGAATACTAAGATATGTAAGTGGTACCATATTTTTTGGATTGTTTTATAATGCTACTAATAATTTCAATGTTGTAGCATACACAGATGCAGATTGGGCAGGTAGCTTGGATGATTGCAAAAGTACTTCAGGATATGATTTTATTTTTGGAGGAAATATTGTTTCCTGGAGAAACAAAAACCAACCCACAACTTCTCTTTCTACAACCAAAGAAGAGTAAATTGCAACATCATCTACAATTACTCAAGTCATTTGGATGGAAAGATTGTTACAAGAATTGGGCATGGAAATTCGTAAACCTATTAAAGATTATTATGACAATCAAAGCACAATATCTACGAAAAAGAATCAAGTTTTCCATAGTAGGAGTAAACACATTGACATTCACCATCACTTCATTAGAGAGCTTTTCCAGCAAGAGTTTCTTTTCTTTGAATTTTGTAAATATGAAGATCAACTTGCAGACATTTTTATGAAGACTCTTCCAAAGGATCGATTGGATAAATTCATATCACAATTGGGAATCCTCAAACTTGACATTAAAGGAGAGATTGAAGGAACTAATACCTAAGTTTTCAGCATGTCGGTAACAACTAGAGTGGCCTCTTCTTTGAATATAACTGTCTTTGCCATTTATTGCTCTGAAAATGCCATGTTTCTCCTCTTAAATATCCACATTTCATTTGCATTCACCCATCAAACTCTATTTATAGAATTTAATTCTTGTTTATGCTAAGAAAGTTAGTGAGTTTTGTGAGTGATAAAATTGTGTCACTTGTGCACTGTAACTTTCTGAAATTTTTGTGTAAAACTAGAGCTTACTCTTCTTTTTTTTCTTTTTTTTGTAATAGAGGTACTTTGTACCCTCTTTTTACTGTTTGGAATAAAAAAAATTGTGACAGTAATTTCTAGAATTCAATATCTGATTTTTACTTTTGTTTTTCATATGCTATAGCTGATAATCACTAATCAGATTTTCAGACAGAGTTTATTTTTGAATCTGTGTTTTATGGGCGTGACTCCTCAGTGAGCACTTAAATCTACTTTTCTCAAATTATTCAATATCCAGACCATTTATGAATATAATTTGATTGAGGGACAACTCCTCTTCCATGCTTTTCTTTATTTTCGTACTCAAATGCATTGGCCAATCTTTCAACTCTCTCCAGGCTCTTTCATATTTTGTTTTTGGGTTTTCCAATTTCTTCCAACACTGGTAGACCTCGGTCCATCCTCTTTTCATTAAGGTGTTTCTTACGAGTGTCACACCATATTTTCCAGCCAAATAAGGAAGTTTTTTCCAAGCATTCTCTAAGAGTAGGGATGAACTTCCATCATGGATCTTCTAGAAAATGTCTTCTTGGACCAATTGTCTATTCTTCCAAGCATTATTCCATATTATTTATCAAGCACACGATCCATGCATCCATATGAGGTCTTTCAATTCCACATCGAGGGCATACTTGTTCTTTCACATCTTGGCCCCTAAAGCCTCTAGGTGTTTTATCCATTGCCACCGTAATTTCGTTGCTAACGCTTGACCTCCTGCCGATGGATCTTGGATTCCCACCCTACCATGGGACTTTAGATTGCTTAGATTATCCTAGGCTATCAAGGCCCACACTTTTTCCTTCATTCCCCCTCCCCATATGAAGGACCGCTGGATGGTATTGATTGTTTTAAGAATTCCTTCGCAGCCAGAACCAAGAAAAGGTAAAGGGGCATGGAGCTCAAGAAAAACCTTATAAGGAGGATTCTCCCTGGGAGGGTGAGGAAACGGTGTGTCCATTTTTTTTAGCTTGGCTTCTAGTTTTCCCAGTAACTCTTACGAGGAGGTATTCCTGATGGATTTGTCCATTAGTGGGGTTCCCAAATATTTAGAAGGGATGTTGGATTTTTGGAATCCAAGGATCAAAGCTATGTTTGTTTGGACATTGAAAAGCATATTAAAGAAGAAATTTCATATTTAACAAGGCTTATAACCATTCCTGTAATGTACCTAGCCACCGGTTGGCAAGATGGCCCGACCTATGGTCCCACTACTCCAAAAATTCACTTCTAAATTGATTTTGAATTTTAGATATCATTTAATTAATAAAGAAGCATAAAAGAACTCCATAACAACACATGCAATAATCAAGATTCATGATACAACATAAATTAAATAAGAAATATACCATGCACAACCATAACCAGCAAGAAGACACATTATAAAATGTCAAGGAACAATGACTTCTTCTTGAACAATTTTTCCCCCATGCAGGGATAATTTTAAGAATGAAAATTTATATTATAAAGCAGAAACCTAGGCTAGTCTTACTAGTCCTTAATATGCAAAATGTAAAATGTTTAGAGATAATTTTGTAAAATTATTCAAACTTCTAAGGATTTTATATAGTTTCTATAAACTTTTGGTGATTTTCAAGATGAAATAATTTTATTCTATGGAATTTGGGTGAATGGTTTCTAGAAAAAATAGAAATTGACGAATCTTTTTTTGGAAAAAAACATGGAAAATTAGCCCATATGCAAAATTTATCCCCTAAAATCATCTATGCCCCCATGTCCCCATCCAAGAACCACAATGGATGAGGAATGATAAAAGAGAAGCAATGAATGAAAGAGTGAAATACTAAATGTAGAAGAACCTCCAAACAACCAACAATGTGGGTTTATATATTTATTTGGAAATAAATAACCACATAGCCTTCCCCCAAGAAGCACATGTAACCACTTCTCTCAAATAAAATAATTATGGGTAATTAAAATATAACAAAAATGACTTAGCCCCTTAAGTCCTCTCTCTCTCGTGGAATGATATCCCCTTATAGATTTTGTCCTTGTCCTTCTAGCGGCTAGCGATATATTTATTATTAATAATTATCAAAATATTACATTTCCTAGGCACACTGGCCTCTTTAATTGTTTGGGAACTACGATCTTTCATCAAATAAAAAAATTGTTTGGGCACTATGATCTTTCATCAAATAAAAAAAAATACATTATTTAATATGGGGACTCAAAACCGGGGTATTACATTCCCCTCCCCGATATTTTGACATTGTCCTCAGTGCATAAACGAAACAAAAATCAAAATTTCAAAATTTATTCAAAAATTCACGCGTATTCTTCGCATATGTCATCCTCATGCTTCCAAGTAGCATCTTCAGGACTGTAGAAGGTCCACTGAACATTTACCATCTCTATAACATGATTTTGGATCATTTTGACATTTTTGTCCAATATGCACACTGGTTGGACCTGGAAGTATCCCTCTAGCTCTACATGAATCAAATGTCAATTAATAACATGGTTAGGATCATGTACATACTTCTTCAACAAATAGAAATCAAATAAGTTTTTCACATTCATGGAAGAAGGAAATGCAAGCATGTTCTTTTAAAATTGAATTCTATTAGGCTTAGCCAGAACCGAGAAAAGGTCGAGGGGCATGGAGCTTAGAAAAAACTTGATAAGAAGGATTCTCCATGGGAGGGTGAGGAAATGATGCATCCAATTTTTTATTTGGGTTTCTAGTTTTTCTAGTAACTCTTCCGAGATGGTATTCTTGATTGCTTTGTCAATTAGCAAGGTTTCCAAATATTTAGAAGGGACGTTGGATTTTTGGAATCCAAGGATCAAAGTTATATTTCTTTGGAAATTCATAGGTGTATTAAAGAAGAAAATTTGAGATTTAACAAGGTTTATAACCGTACCTAAGTCGTCTTTGTAAAATTCCAATACACTATGGATGTTTTGTCCTCCTTCACTGTGGGCGATCCCATGAGGATTTTGTTGTACATGAACTAGATATGGGAGACCATATCCACCTCATCTTGAATTTTGATCCCTTGTAATTTATTTTCAGCCACATCCTTTTGGATTAGTCTCCCTAACCCTTCCATAAGGGTAATATAGGGGTAGGGATAAAAAGGATCTCCATGTCTGATACCTCTTGGGGAATTGAAGTTTTTTTAGGGGGAGTTATTTACAAGGATCGAAAAGAAGGATTTTGAAATTATTCCATATATCTAGTGGATCCAATCCTCTGTGAAGCCAAATGCTTCCAACATATTTAGGAGGAATTCCCAACTAATATGATTGGAAGCCTTTGACATGTCCAATTTAATTAACATAAACGCCTTCTTGGAATTTTTCATAGAATGAACATTTTCATGCAAAACTATGATCCCATCTAAAAAAATTCTTCCTTCCACAAACCCTCCTTATTCCATGGAGATAATATTTTTGAGAAGGGACTTGAACCTATTTGCAATAAGTTTAGAAATTATCTTGTAGATAACATTGGATAAAGCTATAGGTATAAATTTCTCAATGATGTTCGCCTTTTTGGACTTTGGGATTAGGTATAGGAAGGTAGAATTGAAGGCTCTAAGAATGGCATTAGAGGAAATTTATTTTTTGACAACTTGCCAAATGTTGTTCCCTACGATTTTTCATCTTTTTTGGAAAAAACATGTTATTAATCCATCTGACCCCGGTGCTTTACTAGGATTATTGCCCATCATTTTCCTATCCAATCCCTCCAAGGAGGTTGGATACATTAGAAATTTATTATGTTCTAGGGTGACTAGTTGTGGAATACAACTAGTGATATTTTGGATATCCTCTTCACTACTCCCTACAGGTTTAGTGAGTAGATATTGGAAATGGTTAACCAGTTCCATTTCTATATCATCGACATAATCCAATATTTCGCTTGAGGGTCTAGATAAGGAGGTGATCATGTTTTTTTTCCTTCATTGAAGAAGGTAGTTACGGAAAATATTTATGTTCCTATCTCCTTCTTTCATCCACTTGACTCGATATTTTTGGTGTCTAAGAATATCTTCTTGTTTTTCCCTTTGATCTAGTTCCAAATTGAGTTGTTACTCTCTATTTCTAACTTCCTCTATCTTGTCTCCTGATAAAACTTCCAATTGAATGCCCTCCATTTCTGATTCTAGGATTTTCTTTTTCTCAAAGATGTTCCCAAACACATCCTTGTACCACTTCTTAATCTAGAGCTTGACATGTTTCAATTTCTGCTGGAATTGGAACATTTTTGTGCCATACAAGCCTAGGTTTTCATTTGACCGTGTCAATATTCTACAAAACATTTGGATGATCTATCCATAATTTTTCAAAATGAAAAGGTTTGGGGTGGGGGGGAATTTTCTCCTCCCTAGAGAGGTTGATTGGATATTTGTTCGAGCCATAAAAGGTAAGGAATTCAGCTGAAATTAATTCTTGACCCTGAAATAGGGTTTTTGAATTCAATAATATGTCAATCCTATCAGAGAATTTTTCCCCATCCTTTTTTTTCTCTAGGTGAAAGGACCATTATTGATTTGAATATGAATAAGTCTACGTCTATCTATCCATTCGAAGAAAGCCAAACTTCCCCCCTCCATATGTCGTATCCCTCCTTTCTTCTCCCACAATGCTAAGATCATATGAAAATCACCCCTATGATCCAACGGTGGTCATGTAGGAGTTCCCCAAGATGGTTGAGGGAGTCTAAAAAACCTTGCATGAGATGAGAGGTATGAGGACTATAAGCACTTGAGATGAAGCCTAAGGTTTGAGAGACAATCCCTGTGAAACTCATCATGAGAATATTTGGAAGAGTGGAGTGAAGATATAAGATCCACTTAAGAAGATCTCATAATATATCTAGGCACCTAGAAGCACCCTTTGAGTCCATTTCCTGAACCTTTCAGCCTCTCCAAATGTTTTTTGTAATTTTTATTATTGTCCCCATATCACATTTTGTTTTATGTATCAAAACAACCTAAGATTTTTCCAGCATAATTTTTTTCAGGACCATTCTATGTTTGGATTGGGAATTCATGTCATGCAAATTCCATGATATGAGCTTCATTATATCACTTTTGTTGGGTTTGGAAGTATTTTTCCGAGAGACCTACCATTTGGCCTGAATCCACAAGTTGGGATCTTGTTTCTTCGATTACCAATCTATATGATTTTCTTCCCCTCTTTTTTTCCCTATTGCTATTTTTTTTAATAGTATTTAGGGGATTTGGTTTAACCCCAAACATGCCCAAAGGAATTGCAAAAATCCCCAACCCTTTCTCCTGCCCCTTGCCATCATGAGTGTCTTCTTGTATGCTAGATGGGTGATTTGTGTTTCTCTCCATTTATTATTCTCCTTCATATTGGTTTTGCGGCTTAGTATTGTGTTCTATATTTTTTGTGTCCATTTCTTGATAGTCTTTGGTTTGGCATCCTTGATATGGGTCCTGGTCTTCCTGGTATTTCATCTCTAGTTTCCCTTCCTTTAGACCCACTTGTTTATCTTTCGATATAGTATGTTTTGTTTATTATTGGTTCCTATTTCTTGTATTTCCTTCTTCTGCAACTCTTAACAATTTTTCTCTTCACTTTTTGGGTTGTTCTCCTCCAATTTTTTAGAATTCTTTTAATTGTTTTTTTCCTCCCTAACCGGTTGGTTCCCATGTCTTTGTCCCACCTTATGTTTTCATTTAATTTTGTTGAATCCTTGCTCATCTATTCCTTCCTAATTTTTTACGTCATTCTGCTTTAAATTTAGGGAGAAATATCGAAATAGGTTCCTATGGACATGGAATTTCTTGCACTTGAATGTGATATGTTCATAGTCCATTCTTTGTCTCCATTCATTTTCTTGGTAAGCCACTGAAAAATTTCCTTCGGGAGAGCTCCTACTACATTCATGTAGATGAAGATACATACATATGAGTTATATTTAGCAATATTTTTCACCTTAAATGAGGGATCCCAGAGTATTTCTTATTCCTTCCAATGTCTCATATTCCCATAATTCTTGAGGCAGTGAGTATAGTCTTATATAGACCATTACTGTCGTCAACTCTTGTTTATCTAGGGAGAATCTCTTCATCCAATATCGTAGGAGGAGGCCTGGAAAATTGAAGAAATATAGGCCTTCTTCGAACAACTTGTCTCCATTTATTGGGTTAGATAAAATGGCTGTGAAAAATCCTTTGGATCCTATATTTAGGTCTACCTGGCCCTTGAACTTCCATGTAGAGCTCACCGAACCCATGAGATATTTTTCTAATGGCTAGATCCCCATGAATTTTCCTATTTAGGCATGGTCTTTCATGTGTTGTATATAGTTTCTTATACTATGAGAAGTGACTTCATACCTGGGGTTCTCTTTTGTGTATGTTTGATGTCCATACACTCTTGTTTTGTTAGCTCTGGATTTTTTCTTCTCCATATTCTCGTCCTTGTTTCCCTTTCCTACACCCCCCATATTCGTATCCTCCGCTTATGCCGCCTCTTTTCCCAAAACTATGTCCTTGAATGTCATATATTCTCGCTTTTGTTGATCCCTGAAAAGACCAAAATACCCAGACTTGTCTACCTTCTCCAGAGCTTGTGCCACCATAATTTTACCATAACCGCATCCTTTACTATTCCTCTACACTTGCAACCCTAATCAGTGAATGTGAACCGCTACCCCTATTCACTCTCCATTTTATCCAATTAAATTATTCACGACAAGGAGTCTTAAAAGTGTAAATGTTATGAAGATTAGAAAATCCAATAAAATATATATTTACATCTAGTGATATACACAATTAGTTTTCTCAATTATCTTGGATGAAAATTTCATAATTAAGAAAAATTTGAAGACATTAAAATTTACACAAACATTTTAAAGAATTAAGAATACAAGTGCAATAATAAATTCAAATATTATAAGAAGTTTGATGTTAGAGATGAAAAAATATTATTAGCACTATCACATTAACTTAATGAAAAAATATTCAAAATGTATGATGTTATTATTTATTTTCTTTTTGTGAAATTCCATTTAAATATAATGAATTTTAATTATTTAAAATACAAAAATAACATTATAAATGTAAAGAATAAAATACCAAATCTCTAAAAAAGAATGGAATAATTTTATTAGAGGATAACAAATATATATGAGAAGAATATCGATAAGGGTATTTCCATCATTCTTGCTAGGAAGAAATTGTAAAATATTGAGAGATTTGGATCCAAAGAAAGACTGTGAGTCTAATGCAAGAGTGGTTTATAAACGTATCAACAAGGAAATGAAAATAAACAAAAATTAAAAAAATAGATTACATATCATGGGGTTACACACCTCCCTATAAGCAACTATAATCCATAAATGTGGTTTCATAGTAAACATCTTCATAAACCATGCATTACTTCTTGAAGTGTTCCAAAAGTTCCAAGGATGAGACTAAGAGAGCTTTCAAAACATCATCTCAAAGATACTCAAAATCCTAGATCTATTATTCAAGAAGATAAGTATAAGAATGTTCAGGTTGGAACTCGTTGATCTCCTAGATGCCTTCTTACATTTCAAGGATTTCCTTGGAGAGCTTAACTTCTTCCTTATTATCTTCCCTATAAACATGAGTAAGCATAATTTGAGAGAAGGAATATTGTATTTGTTTGAAATCTTGATAGAGGGGTTGTTTCATATTCATTATATCACAAGGAGGGGGTCCTATACAACTTGAAGAAGAGAGAGTGTTTTTTCAATAGTAAGTAGGAGAGCTAGTTTTGATATTGTAAGTTCACATTGGTTCTTTGAAGACTGGATAGTATCGGCTTTGAAACCGAGGGACTGATTTTGGGAGAGGAACATTACTCACTCTACTCATCTTTAGGTGCAACTAATTTGCATGTTCCTTCCAAGAAATCCCATGGATTTTCAATGTAAATGATTATGATAGACATCTAGTTTTGATGAGGTATTGATGAGTATTGAGGAAAGGTTATTAACATATTCAAACTTTGGGATCCACATCGAAGGGAAGAGTGTCCTTGCTTTCAAATATTTTTTCATTTCTTGCAATCCAGAACCCCCATCCCAAGGTGAGGGGAAACGATTTGTAAGATTTTGTTTCTTTGTCCTTATTCCAACTCCTTAAGGCATCTTCAATTGAGTCCCATTTCAATTTGGACTTCAACCCTCTAAGTCCTTCAATTTAGTTTCATACATGCATAGTGAAGTGACAATGGAGGATCATATATGAATTTGTTTCCATATTGGATTCACATAGAATACATATTATGATGCCCTCAAATCATCTCTTGTAAAGGATGTCCCAGGTTAAGGCTCTATTATTACGCAAGAGCCACATGGTTTTTTTAATATTTGGTAAGGAATTGGTATTTCCAAAGAAATTTCAACCACCAACACGCATGCTTGTCAAAACCTAAATTGTCCAAAAAATTGTATCTAAGTCTAGCTTAATAACCACTTGAGTTATTATCTAACCAAAGGATCTCACCATATTCTTCATTGATAAAAACACTACATTTCTATGACTCTCTATGTAAGACGAGGTCCACTTCACATTATATTACTCATTTAGGGCCAAGTCTCTCTAGGTAAGCCATTGTTGTCCTATGAAATTCATAGCTTATCCTATTACAAATAGATTTCAAAATACATAAATATTGTAGCAATATGTATATTTAACATGAAAATAAATTTAAAAATAATATAGTAAAAATTATTTGATTCAAATATGTAATACATAAAATTAAAATTTTAAAAACTTAAAAGTAAAAAATAATTCTAAACTATTTTTTAATATACTCACTATAAATTCAATATGTCACTTATGGGAATTGAGTATAATGAGAAGGTTGGTAATTATTCCTCTCAACTTAACTAAACCCAATTAAATAATTTTATTAACCTTTAAAAAGTCAATATATAATAATTTATACAATAAATTATATATTTACATTATCTTCAAAATAAAAATAAAAAGATTCATTCCAAAAAAATCATTACAATAAATTACATTTTATATGACAAAACCATATTAGCCTGCCCACTAGATAAAGAATATTAAAAGTAAATTAACCAAACCACTCTGAACAATGTTAAATTTAGAAAAAGTATATATAGAATGATCAAAAATAAATTAAGGTAACCACTTTCAACAATGTTAAATTTAGAAAAAGCATATATATATATAATCGAAGTTCAAGTTCATTCTATGTATCCTATAAATACATATAGGAATAGATTATACAATTATAAGTTACAAAATTTTAAAATTTGGTAGAATTAAAATAACATATTTATAAAATAAAATAATAAAAATAAATATAAATTTTAAAATAAATGATTCCCCTTAGCCTATATATCTCTGTATTATAAAAAAAAAAATTGAGCAATACAATAAATTTCCGTGAGTTTATTAATATTTGTCTTTCCGTGAGTTTATTAATATTTGTCTTTGATATATATTTGATATATATCTCTGTATTATAAAAAAAAGAATTGAGCAATACAATAAATTTCCGTGAGTTTATTAATATTTGTCTTTCCGTGAGTTTATTAATATTTGTCTTTGATATATATTTGATATATACTGAATAATTGAAGATATTTAAACTTTGCTTCATAAATATGTCTTGAACTTGTGAGGTTTTATATTTAACTTTAATATGCTCAACCATTAGATGGAATTTATTGGAAAGAAGTATCTTGTCCAATAACCATGTGAACAAATGAGTTAAAACATGTTAACCAATCCCATCAAATTAGAATATTTGAAAAATATAAATTTTTTGAAAAAAAATAAATTAATAAATATATTAAAAAAAACTTATACAATTGTATTCTCAAAAGATTACATAATACATCTATTATTGAAACAGAATGCACCGACTGAATAAATATCATTATTAATAAATATCATGAACAATGTTAAATTTAAGAAAAACATATATATAATGATCGAAGTTCAAAGTTCAAGTTCATTCTATCTATTACACTAATAGACTTATACAATTATAAACTAGCACAGTTGCTAACTAGCGGCTGAGAACGCCGAAAGGGCGACAGCTGAAATCCATGGCGAAAATGAAACGCGTATATAGGTGAGGAAAGACAGAAAATGAAACACACAGGCAGCCAGAAAATGAAACGTCTAGACAATTGAGGAAATCTAAATGGTAATCTGAAAGGTTAATCATTTAAACGTGGCAATCATATAGTGCTACAGTGATTTCTTAATATGATTAGGTAAATGTTAAAAAGTAAACAGGGTAACGGATGCATTCAGAAATACAAAGAAGTTATGAAGAATAAATCACATTCATTGATTTGAGAGGATGACTAAGAATATGCTCATTAAAAGCTGATTAATTGTGCTCATTATCAATAGGTATACGCCTTTCGGGCGTAATAACAAAACTTTAAAATTTGAAACAATTAAAATAATAAATTTATAAAATAAAATAAGAAAATAAACACAAATTTTATGGTCATTATCACACTTCTTTAAAAATAAATATTATGGTCCCTATCACATTTAAAAAAAATAATTATGAACTTTATCAAAACTCAATGTTTTCATTATTTAAAATAAAGTTGTATTTATAAATAACAAAAATATTAAATTAAAATTAATAATAATTAAAATTGGAAGATGAAATAAATAATAAATAATACAGAAAACTTAAATTTTCTAATTTTAATTATATTAAAAAAATTTAAATTATTATATTAATAAAATTTTAAAATAAATAAATAATGGAAAAAACTTATATTTTATAATCATTATTATATTTCGTATGAAATAACTATAAAAAATATTTCGATCATTATGACCATGAGAATAAATATATAAATTATTAGGAGGATTATAATTTATGACAAGTATTATAATTTATGATGTAATGAATTGAAATAATAAAAAATTTCATTAATTGAAAGAGTAAAAATGATTTTAAAATTATATATATATATATATATATATATATATATATATATATATATATATATATATATATATATA
>JASDQU011247931.1:8057-23039 GCA_032191745.1 Picea mariana | reverse complement strand
TCAATCATTAACTTCCTAGCTATTATAAAGACATCCGTTTATGTGTTTACTTTTTTACATTTACCTAATCATATTTAAAAATTACTTTGATAGCTAACTGATTGCCACCTAAGTGATTAACATAAATTAAAATATTAACACCAGATAAATGAAGCTCAACCGTTTATTTGTTAATTAATAATAAAATTTAATATATTATTTTAAGGATTCTTTTCATCTTATCAACCTTTCGGCGTTGATCAGCCACAATTATGTTATGTGGCCGTGCTAGTTTATTTTCATTTAAAAAGAAATTCAAAATTACTATTAAAAATAAATTACACATATATCATCAAACATAATTATATGTATATCATTTTGTATTAATCTAGTAGGAGTACACTTTGTATTAATGATAAGATAAAAACATAAATGTAATAATAATGAAATAAATGGATAGTAATAGTGAGAGAACATATTGCATTTTTACTTCTTTTCTTAATTTTTGATATAAAAGGTACTAGGTACTTATAACCAAGTTTATTGAAATGTAATAATAATGAAATAAATGGATAGTAATAATGAGAGAACACATGACATTTTTACAATTTTTCTTAATTTTTTATATAAAAGGTACTAGGTACTTATAACCTAGTTTATTGATTATGTAATTAATTTCAAGTATTAAAATACATGAAAAACAAATCAAAAATGAGAAAAACAAATATTTTTATTATTTCAAAAAATATATATTTGTTTTATTAAGTTAAACATTATACTACACACATAAATTTAAAATACAAAGCAAATTAATGTCAAATCAATTGCAAACTCATTATTATATTTGCAAAGACCAATAAAAACCTATTTGACTTTAGTCAAACATCATCGAGTCCATATCTCTCTTAAAATTGATCTTGTTATATTATATTAAAATAAATCATATCTATGTTAAAATTTATCTTGTTATATTATATTAAAGTAAACCGTTTATTTTTATTTGAAATAATATTAATATAAAAGATGAATATTTTATATTAATTTTGAAAAGTTGAGTTAAAATTGCTCTTTTTATATTAAATAAAATCAAGCTCCTTTTTATTTTTATTTGAAATAATATTAATATAAAAGATTAATATTTTATATTCATTGTGAAAGGTTCATTTAAAATTTCTCTTGTTATATTAAATCAAATCAAATCAAGTCTAGGTTTATTTTTATTTGAAATAATATTAATATAAAAAATTAATATCTTGGATGGGGTGACACATGTGCCACATGCGTTGTTAGATAGGGCGATCACGAGGGAATTTAAAGCTTCCCGTTGCCACCATCCCTCCTTGTCGAGTCATGATGGCTCTCATGCTTGAATGTCAAGCCTTAATGTGTCGGGCCTTAATGGAAGACTGGGCTTGGCTTCTGGGCTTCAGTACAATCCTTGAGTTTGCCATCACACATGCATTAATGGCTACCAGAGCCATCAATGTCTCTTCCCTCCTAATCTTTTCATTATGTGTGAATTTTTATATGGGGCATTTGTGCTGGGAGCCCAACATTTTTCTATTGATCCTGCCCCACGAATCAACTTGCTCCTATGGTTTTTTCGCTATCTCGATGCCCTGTGAAAACGTGCAAAGAGAACAGGGCAAGCCTTGTCGAGGGCCAGTATACTACAATAGATTTGGATGGCACAACCGGCTAGAGACTGCCTCTCAATCTCACATGCTAGACGGAGACCACCTGGGCTCTTCGAGGTAGAATTGTCCTGCGTAGGCCCTTTTAGAGATTTGACCTCACCATGACTAGGGACTTATCTCTCAAGCTCCAATTATGGATGACGCACTTCCAGGACTCTCAAGGCTCAATTGGCATGTGTAGGCTCAGCAACAAACATGTCCTCCCAACACTGAGAGTTTCCAAGGTGGTTTCCCAGTGGAAGAGGAATTTCAACCCAACTGGGCATAATTCTTTCTTTTCCTTCCCTTGACTGTCGTGGAGTGCCATTATGCTACCTGCACCACCAGTCTAATACAAGAATCAGTCCCTATGGGATGCATAGTGGAAAAAGAGGCCTTACCTTTAGAGGGCCACTCATGACACAATTCAATTACTTCCAGGAAGAAGACCCCGTCATGGACTCGGTTGCTTCCTTCAACTCTGTTTCTTCTACCTTAGATGAGAACTAGGATAAAGCGGACTACAACCCAGCTCCAGAATCCCACCAACTCATGGACGACCAACTAGTTTCGATATTTGAAATGAAGAGGGACCTGGATGAGCAGCAACACCACCAAAGCCTCTTTGGAAAATGCTTGGATTCCCTCTACGCTTCCCTGCCAAGTGAGCCAGAGAAGAGTCTCTTCCTGACGTGTTGTCCACCCTTCACCTTCAGACTCTGCCACGATGGACGCCCTGGCTCACCGCATGCATAACTTCTTGCAGTTTTTCTTTTTCTTTGGGTCAATGGATAATGTTTTTTGCAAATTGGCCTATGTCAGTCACTGATTTAGTCTTCATTTCAGGCACGATAGGTTTGGGTTCTATTTTCTATCGTTCAGGTCATGGCACCCAGTCCACCACCTATTCTATTTTCCACGAGAGTGGAAGAACATGTGGCAAGTCCCCTAGTTGTATTTTGACAGTTGTCATCTCTTTTGCAAGTCCTGTAACTATGGACATACGTCACGCCTTTGTGATCTGGTTTCCACCTTGGTGGCAGAACAACTAGCTTGCTCACATGTATATGTGGACACGTAAGTCTTTTTTTTTCGCAAGGTAATATAATAATAATATAATATATATATATATATATATATATAGATAGATAGATAGATAGATAGATAGATAGATAGATAGATAGATAGATAGATAGATAGATATAGATATATATTATATTAATTGTTATATTAAATCAAATCAAGTCGAGGTTTATTTTTATTTGAAATAATATTAATATAAAAAGGTAATATTTTATATTAATTTTGAAAGGTTCAGTTAAAATTGCTCTTGTTATATTAAATCAAATCAAGCCGAGGCTTATTTTTATTTGAAATAATATTAATATAAAATATTAATATTTTATATTAATTTTGAAAGGTTCAATTAAAATTTCTCTTGTTATATTAAATCAAATCAAACCCAGATTTATTTTTATTTAAAACAATATTAATATAAAAAAATAATATTTTATATTGATGATGATGATGATTAATGTCCACTAAGACCAAATTGGTCTATCGCACCTTAAGAGGGTAAGTGATTACCTGCGATTCTTTAGAATTTTGTTTCTATGCTCGAAAAGCATTAAGAGAAGCTTTCCAAGTTCACCATACTTTTGTTGAGTTAAGAGTTTAGGAAGGTTGGTACAAATATTTTGAAAATGAGATCTAATATGAGTATAGGATGGACAATCTAAGAGAAAGTGTTTTTCATATTCAACCTTCTTAGTGTCACAATGGTGACACACTCTTTCATCCCATGGATTTTTAGGAATTGACCAACGCCTAGTTTCACTATGGAGCTTGTGGGAATTTGTTCTTATCTTAGCAATGCTTATTTTTTTCTCTACACTTGGAAAAACAAACAGATAATTTCTATCTTCTAGATTAGGGTTGATTACATCCTTATAATACCTTAATTTTGTTTTTTCCTTAACTGTTTATCACACCACAATTTTCTCCTTAAATTTTGATTTCACATTTTTTTTAATAGTATCTTTATTCTGCAAAATGATGTATTCCATGATTTCCCAATAGTTTAGCCAAGACTGAACATCTTTATGCCATCCTCACTTAAGTCGATGGTGTTTATGACTTGATTTTGAAGCAATTTTAGGAAGCCTCTTGTTTTCCATACTGCTTAAATTGTTCTTATACATTAGGTATCTAGTCATAACCATCCTCGCAATGGGGGAGAGGCTTGTTTCTAAGAAGTGGATGGGATAGGGCATATTTCCTTTAATTTTGAGATTATAGGTTATAAAATTATTTGTATTTTATCTATCTTTCTTGAGGATTCACGAGAGATACTACAACCCCAGACTTCACATCCATAAAGAATAACAAGTGTAAAAAGAGTCTCAAAGAGTAGTTTCTTCTTATCCTAACTCCAAAGATTAGCTAATTTACAATTGTTTTCAAGTCCATAATAAGCTTTTCATCCCCCAATAATCCTTTTTTCAATGCTATAATCCCAATTGAGCTTGTGGTGAATATTAATTCCAAGATATTTGTATGAAGTCACTTCCTCTAAGTTGTTGTTGTCATATATGAAGGTATCATAAGGGATCTTATTGGATTTAATAATAATGACCTTAGTCTTATCAGTATTAACACTCATACCCATATTGGAGCAAAACTCCTTGAGGATTCTTAGTTGGTTTTCAATATCATGGGGACTTCTTGCCATAAGAATGATATCATTGGCATAAAGAAGAAGATTGATGATTATAATAGTGAGAGTAGGGTCGACACAACCTGCTTTTTCCAACAATCTTCTAACTTGTCAGTGTACATGTAAAAAATGGTAGGGGACAAGAGACAACCTTTTTTCACTTCGATATTGCACTTAATCTCTTTTGATTAGCCCTCAGTGTTTTGAAAGGTTCATTTATATTTATAAAGGCTTATTGCTTTATTTTTATTTGAAAAAATATTAATATAAAAAATTAATATTTTATATTAATTTTGAAAAGTTCATTTATATTTATAAAGATGTATTGGGCTTATTTTTATTTGAAATAATATTAATATAAAAAAAAATATTTTATCTTTATTGGGCTTATTTTTATTTAAAATAAAATAAATATAAAAAATAATATTTTATATTAATTTTGAAAAGTTCTTATATTTATAAAGACTTCACCCATATCGGGTGCCACCTGGAGAAAGTGCACACAGAGCTGGCACAAAGCACCTAGGGGAGTTATTAAACCTGGTCACCATCCCCCAGGCATTCACTCCTCCATGGCTCACACCATCAGAGGCTTTATGGTAATGCGTATGGCTGGGCGCTCGGGTGAGTGAACCAGCCAGGAAAGGCATACCATGAAGACAAAGAGGTATCCTCACACATCAATGGTGGTTGCAGGGGTCACTTCACCCTTCAATGGTTTCCAGAGTGGCAAACAACTCTTATATTGGGATCCCTTCTTGATTTTTATTCCCATCTAATGCACCCTCCTGGTTACACTCCTCAGATCTGATCCAATTTTTATGAGGAGAAAAAAATGAATACAGATTAATAACAAATTCTTAACACAAAATAACAGAGATATAGTAAAATTGGTTTTCTATTCAATAATGAAATAAGTTGAAACTGTAAAATGCAGCGGAAACAAGCTTGCTAGAATGGTGGCAGCTTATCTCTAAGAAGAGATGTGATGGTTGCACTCATTCACAATAAGATGATTACAATGAGGATCTGAATACTTTTTACAATAAACAGGAATTCCCAAAACCCTAGATATAAAAAACCTAACCCTAGGAGATGAAGCGCCAAAAGTCATGTGGGCCCCATTTGGGAAACTTAGTACATTAACTTCTCGGGGTCGTAACTTTTGCATACGATCTTCGTTTTAGGCGTATGATAGCCCGCTGGAAATGTATTGTTGATGAGATTCATTTTGGGGGCTCAATCATGCCTTTGTATATCATTGAGAAGCTCGATCCTAAAAATCTTTCATTTAGGCCATCAAAATGGCCCCAGAAGTGAAAACTTCTAAAGAGAGTAAATTGCCAAAATTGCCAGAAAATTGTTTTGAGCCAGTTGGAAAAGGTTGGTGCAGACATCACCCAGGGCACGTCCGCAATCACCAGGACCTTCTCTGACTTCAGGCCTGAAGAGCGTAAATGCTCCTCTAATTCCCTGTCGGAAATTCTTTACCCACAGCAACTCTTTACCGATCTCCCTTACCAATTGGGAAATCGCTACTTGCAATGTCAAAAATTCGAATTCCAAAACTCCGAACTCTGATGGGCCGATTTCACGACACACATGTGGATTTGACCTCTCCACCTTCTATCCTTCTATCGGAAATTTGAAACTCGCGAGATCGCGAGTCCTGATGTCGATGGACTCGGCACTTGATTTTTCCACGATTCTCGATATGATGCCACCTGTACTCCACCAACACCTATGGTCCCACAATGCCACGTCACTATTGGGATAGCAAAGATCACGAATCCAACATGCAAGTGTTCTCTGTCGTTGAAAATCCTGATTCTCCGATCCCCGAGTCCTCGAGATCTCCTGATACGCGTCTCACACGATCGACGGTTTTGAACCTATCGGGATATCGCCTCTCGCAGTATCGCGATATTTGCTACGCTAGCTTGGGTCTTCAACTCACGATTACCTGATATGCGAGGTCACATGTAGATCCAATGACTCCCTTTGTCTCGGATCAACGGTTCTGCTCGTGTCAGAAATTCGCTAATCACGATTTCAGCAAGCACAAACTCCTATCTTCGCAAACCTCGATTCCCCGATGAGCCAAATCCCGATGACCCTTGGGCTCCTCCTCAACACGCTTAAGTTTAACCTGTGTGCATCTCCTCAAGATCTAACGGCTAGCGGGATTTTGCAAGGTTCCTCTGCGAATCCTAACCATTGATTCCTCCCCTTCAAGGACTCCTCCAAATCTAAAGCACCTTCCTGCTCGAACTTTCTTCGAACTGTCTCCTGAGTTCTCCTCCATGATATCACGAAGGAACTATCCCTCCTGAGCTTGTCAACTCTAATTCCTTCAGAGACTTTGTGCACACTCTTCGTGTTCAACCTTCAACAACTCCCAAAGTGTTGAGCCTTTCAGACTCTGTGCACTTCTGGAAACAACAATCTCTGCCTTCTTCTGCTCAGATTTACAACTGAGACTTTTAATTCCGCCTATGCGCTCTTCGCATGGCTTCCGCAACAACCCTATAACTTCCGGGTGAATGAGAATAAGTGTTTAACTATCGATCCTTCATCAACGCACTCTTGCGGATGAATTCAACTGCACTCTATGCAGGAATCTCCTGGCTCAGACAGAGAAACAATTGAAACTTATTCTCTCTCAAACTTCATTTAAACTTGAATTCATATGCACATCATGAGCAAAGCAATGCACAGCTAGAAACAAACATCCATGAATGAGCATAACATTTACACAGAGAAAACAACAACAACCATGAGATTAAAACAGAACTTCAATTCTATTAATTCAATCTTCTATGCATGGGTGTTCTTCACATATTTCTCTGCTTGCTCCTCGTTTCTCTCCTGAATGCTGGCTTCTGAATAATAATACAATGTACAAGTGGGGGTGTCTATATCCGTTTTCCCTCTCGAACTCTAAATCTGTCTAATCTGGAAATAAAATCCTATCTACCTGCATTAAATCTATTAAATGCCTCATCTACCTAAGGACGAGAGCTTAAAGGCTCAAGGTCCACTATAATATACAAAGGCACTTTCTATAAATGGTTCATTTACACATTGGCGCATCATCTTAAATGAAATTTCAAAAAGTTTCGGCTGGTCTTGTCCAGCTGTTCGTTGTCTTTCATGCTGGCTTGCTTATCTTGGGCGATGCTCCTTGATGATTTGGCGATGCTCCTGCATCAAAGGTGGGTGGCCACTGATATCCATATAGATCAATCCTCCCTCCATAGGAAGCATTGGTCTCCGTTGTGTTTAGTTCCCCCATTATATGAGGAAATTTTTACTGAATTTGGCCTTGGGTGAGCCACTTGCCTTGGTGCAGGAGATGCCCTTCTTTGGTGACTCGATAAAGATGGATCCTGTGTTGTTGAGTTCCCTTGATCTGTGTGTCCATAATATGATCATTGGATTCTTGTTGGATGCATTTAGGGTTGAGCTCTGTTGGTGCCAGTTGTTCCACTACATTTGAGGTGTCTAATAATTGTGGGAAATAAGGGCGAAGGAGATCCACGCTGAATACTGGGTGAAGGCCAAGGAAAGGAGGAATGTTGAGCTCAAAAGAATTATCCCCCATAGCCTTGGTGATCGTGTAAGACCCATAACGTAGTGGGCGGAGCTTCCGATGGGGTCCTGTAAGGCGTTCTTTCTGCAAGTGCAACCAAATTTTGTCTCCCACCTGAAACTTATGTGGCACCCGATGTTGATCATGTTGTTGTTTGTACTTTTCATTGGACTTCTGTAGGATATCTTGAACCTATTGGAGGATGTGTTGGATCCTCTCTATGAATCGGGTGGATTTTTCAGCTTCATTTGGAACAAGAGATGAGTCGATCGAGGTGACCACAAGGGGAAGTGCAACATCTATGGGACCCAATCATTGGAATCGCAACCCCACCTGAAACGGGTTGTGGCCGGTTGAGCTATGTAGGGCTCAGTTGTAGCTATGTTGGACATAGGGAAGGCTACCATCCCATGTGTGAGGGTGCTTTGAATTATACATGTGAAGGATATGCATGACCATTTGATTTACGACCTCGGTTTGGCCATCTTTCTAGGCATGGAAGGTCATGGATTTGGTTAGCTTGGTGTCTAGCAGTGACTAGAGGCTTGACTAGAATGTGCTGAGAAATCGATTGTCCCTATCTGAGACAATAGTTTCTGGGAGTCCAAAATGTACTCAGACCCATTCAAAGAAGACCTTGGCAGTGGCCTCTGCTGTGATGCTCTTCTTACAGGCAACCAGAATCACCATCTTAGAAAAGCGGTCAACAACCACAAAAACACAATCATTTCCCCGCTTGGTGGATGGGAGGCCTGACATGTAGTCCTTTGAGATGGATTCCCATGGTTGGTCAGGAGTAGGAAGAGGGGTGTATAGGCCCTATTTCTTAGTGGTTGGTTCGGAAATAGCACAGGTAGTGTAGGACCTAATATACTTGCTGACCTTCTGTCGGAGTTTCGGCCAGTAGAAATTTTTTTGTAGCACCTCCACTATCTTTTCAACACTGAAGTGTCATGCCACTCGACTGTAGTGGGCTTCCCAAATAAGCCTTGATTTCTCACTTGATGGAACGCAAATATGGCCCAGACGACACAACAACCCATCCTAAAGATAGAAATTATCGACAACTATGTTTGAACCCAACATTTGGTAGGTGGTGGCAAAGTCTGCATTTGTCTCATAGAGTTGGGGCCATCCATAGGTCTCATGGCCACAATATTCTAGCACTTTGGTGAGTGTCGTGACTGCTAGTCTACTGAGGCAATCAATGACATGATTGGTGCTTCCTGTTTTATACTTGATGTTGAGGTGGAATTGTTGTAAGTATGTGGACCACTTTTGATGGCATTCATTCTACAATTTTCCTTGTGTTTGCATAAACTACAGTGGCTTATGATCAGTGTGGATGAATGTCTCCTTCCCAAGAATGTAATGTCTCCACTGGAGGCAGGCTTGCACAATGGAGTAAATTTCTTTGTCGTAAGTAGGGTACTTAAGGACAACATCAGATAGTGTCTCACTATGATAGGCCATGGGGTGGCTATGCTGAGTGAGAACGACACCCATACCATAGTCTGAATCATCTATCTCGATCTCAAAGGGATGTTGCAGGTATGGTAGTTAAAGTACTAGGGATGAGCACAAGCGCTTCTTCAAATCATCGAACGCTTGTTTCTGGGACCGACCCCATGCAAATTTTTCCTTACCACCACCCCTGGTAATTTGGTTGAGGGCCCAAGAAATATGGGAGAATCCCAACACAAACCTGTGGTAGAAATTGGCAAGGCCCAAGAAGCTCTGAAGCTCAGTGAGTGTGGTTCGGGCTGGCTAGTCATGGATGACTTGAATCTTGGATAGATCCACATGTACACCATGCTGATCAATGATGTATCCCAGGTAATGGACCCTGTCCATGCCGAAGGAGAATTTTTTCCAAGTTGGCGTATAGCTTGTGCTGCCGCAGGGTGTGCAAAACTTGTTGAATATGATGCAAGTGTTCGGCCCAAGTCTTGTTGTAAATGAGAATGTTATCCAGATACACCACTACAAAATTATTGGTGAATGGTCACAGGATACCATTCATCATCCTCATGAAAGTGGTCGAAGCATTTTTCAAACCAAAGGGCATGGCCAACCATTCAAAAAGGCCTTCCTTTGACTTGAAGGAAGTCTTCCATACATCTGTCTGTTCTATCAGGACCTGGTGGTAGCCAGACTTCAGATCAATCTTACTAAAGTATTTATCCATCGTGAGTTGATCAAGGAGGTTGTCGATTCAGGGAATCAGGTATCAGTTTCTCACTATGATTTTATTCAAAGCCTGATAATCAATGCAAAGTCACCAAGTTGCATATTTCTTTTCTACCAACATGATTGGGCTCCCGCAAGCTGATGAGCTAGGATAGATATGCCCCTTGTGGAGTAGTTCTTGAATTTTTCACTTGATCTCCTCATTCTCTAATAGAGAGTGACGATAGACTGGCCCATTGGGTAGTGGTGCACTGCAGATCAGATCAATGGGGTGCTTGACCTGGTAGTGCAGAGGTACCCCCGGTAGATGAGGAGAAGATATCTGAGTATTCTTCCATGACCTTATCTACTTGCTTCTACTGTGTGGAGAGGTCGGTCGCAAAGACCCTGGATGTTGCTATGATCTTTCACTTATTCTGAGAGAGAATAATGAAGAAGACAAACTTCCCCATATGAGAGATGAACTTCCTGCATTGCTTAGTAGAGATCAAGAAAATAACACTATGTGGGACTACCTCAGGTATCCTATACAATTTCCTGTTCAAAGTAATAATAACACTACAAGTCCTAGATTCATATACAACATGACATTTCCATAAATAAGGTTGGCCCAAAAGAACATCACAAACTTTGAGAGGAAAAACATCACACAATACCTCGTATTTGAAGGGATTGATGTCGTATGACAGTCGACATTGTTGGCTGACACAGACATCACTTCCTTGGTGAATCCATCCAATGGTGTAGGGTTGTGGGTGAGGCGTTGTTGGAAGGGCCAACCACTTGATGACCTCTGCAGAGACGAGGTTCTTCTGGCTACCACTATCAATGATGAAGTGCAGCGGGGTGCCTTTTACCCACATTTTTGAATGGAAGAGGCACTCTCCTTCTTCTGTCTTGTCTGGTTCACCAGGATGGAGCTTGGTGGTAGCAACAATGGCACTAGATTCTGCATCAATGATCCATCTTCCCCTTTCTAGTTCTAGCTCAGAGTCAGAATCTACATCTGATTCAGAGGCTTTCACTTCGGCCATTAGTGACTACTTTGAGTGACAATCAATAGTGTTATGCCAAGGGCTCTTATGGAATTTGCACCACTTCCCAGTATCTTTCTTTGTCTTTCTAGTGTCCTTATTTTCTTGTGGCTTGGACTGGTTGTCCTAATACTTTCCATCTTTTCTCTGTCCTTTGTTTTGTGGGTTGGGGCTACCCTTTCTTGGCTTTTTTTGTGAGGGGTTCCCAGGCCCAAATTGCTGCGTCTTTTGTTTGATCTTCTGCTCGATTTTGACGACATATTGGTAGGCCGTGCCCAAGGATGAGATGTCTAGAAATTCCATTTCGGTATGGATGTATCTATGCAGAGCACCGTGATACTTGAGGACCATATGTCGCTCTGAATCTTTGATACCCAGCCTGGTGTGCAAGGTATGGAAGATATTTGTGAAATCTGGCACTACTTGGACTCTTTCTTTCTGCAATGTGGTCCATTTGGTATATAAGTCGTCATAACTTCCGGCAGGGTAGTATTGTTCCTTAATAGAATTCCTGAAGGAATCCCAGGTGGCTGTGACTGTAAATAATAAGGGTTACTCTATTTCCTTTTTCTCATAGAACGTTTCCAACCAATATTTGAGATGGAGGATGACTTTGAGGAGCACAAAAGTAATATTTTCTCTATTCGAGAAGTTATGGACATAAAAATACCCTTCTAGAAGATTCAACCACTTTTCGACAACATCTGCGTCTATCTGATCTTCAAATATAGTAATATCAAAGTTGATTTGTACCTTGAAGGGGGTGGCACCTCCACTCGAAGAAGATGTGTTTCCTATTGGTAGCCGCCGAAGGATTTGCGC
Source organism: Picea mariana (assembly GCA_032191745.1). Classification (NCBI taxonomy): domain Eukaryota; kingdom Viridiplantae; phylum Streptophyta; class Pinopsida; order Pinales; family Pinaceae; genus Picea; species Picea mariana. The sequence continues at coordinate 11,030 of JASDQU011247931.1, read as the reverse complement.
GAAACTATCCATCATCTCGTTCCTCTGTTGCATGAGGGATTCCTCAATCAACAGTTTGAAAGGATCTCCTATCCCGTCATATTTATTTTCTCCTACCATGAGAGGTCACTTGGGCATGTGAGAGCTTTTGTCCTCAAGAGAAACAATCTCAAGACCCAAATATTTATACTCTGACCTCATTGGGGACATGCATTAAGACGACAAGGAGAAGACGAATCTGATACAATTGATCTATATTTTATGACCAGAAAGCAATGAATTCAGATTAATAACAGATTATTAACACAAAATAACAGAGATACAGTAAAACTAGTTTTCTATTCAATAATGAAATATGTTGAAACTATAAAATGCAATGGAAATAAGCTTGCTGGAATGGTGGCGGCTTATATCTGAGAAGAGATGTGACGGCTATGATCATTCACAAGAATATGATTACAATGAGTCTCTAAAGGCCTTTTACAATAAATAGGAATGCCAAAAACCCTAGATATCCAAAAACCTAACCCTAGGAGATTAAGCGCCAAAAGTCACGTGGGCCCCATTTGGGTAAGTTAGTACATTAACTTCCCAAGGTCGTAACTTTTGCATACGATCTTCATTTTAGGCATATGATAGCCCATTGGAAAGGTATCATTGAGGAGATTCATTTTTGGGATCAATCATGCCTTTGACTGTAATTGAGAAGATCTATCTTGAAAAGCCTTCATTTAGGCCCTTAAAATGGCCCCGGAAGTGTAAACTGCTAAAAATAGTAAATTGCCAAAATTGCCAGAAAACTGTTTTGAGATAATTGGAAAAGGTGGGTGGCCACCGATATCCATCTAGATCAAGATTCCACTGCAATTTTCAATTTTCTCCGTGTTGCTACCTCTCCATTTGCACCAGCGATATCCTCCCTGACCTCATCTCCATCTTTGTCCAAGGCTTCTCTGTATCCCTCCCTCACCCACTGAACCTCTCCCTTGCCTCCATATCCCTCCTCCTCCACCATCATCTCCCATCCACCATGCCTCAGGAGCATAGTAAATTTAAGAGGGGTGCCTAAAACTGAGGCGACCTCTCCAGAAACAACAATCTCACCCCCTCTCAAAGGGTGCTCATCGCCCACTTAGCCAGTTCGCGTCACTCCACCAAGAGATTAAATTTGGCTCTCCGCCATGGAACCTCTCCGATAAAATTGGAAGCGAAATCCTCCACTGCCCATTAATCTCTATCCCTCCAACTGCTTTGCAAAGTTAAAGAGGAAGCACCACCTTTGGATGCATTCACAACTCTTCCCACTAACCTCCTAGCCCCTCCCATTATTAAACATATAGATCCCTATTATGGGGATGGTAGTTTCCAAGTAAAGGAGGAGATCCCTCCCTTAGCCACTATTCTAGAAGACGACAATGCAATGAGCAAAGGGCAGATGACCAGGCTTAGCGCTTTGAAAATCACCTTTTGGAGGAGCACCTCAGCATCCTCTTCGAAATTAGACAAAGGTAGGTGGACCAGGAGCACTCTCAGCGAATTCTCAGCCAAATGATGGATATCCTTTTTTAGGCACTCTCGAATGCACCAACACATGCCAAATGCCCAACCTGCAACCAGCAGTACATCCTAGCTTACAACATTCATGGTCAACCCGACCCAGCCAATGGTTCATCCCAGCTTGCAACATTCATGGTCAACCCAGACCAACCACAGATTAATGTTTACAGGTTTAGGTTTTTTTGTTCAATACTAGTTGCAGAATCGTTGGTCTAGCGATCTATAACGATCTTGTTTCCTTTTCCTACTATATTTCCATAGTCTCTGCCATGATAGTTATGTTATAGTCTGTTTAAGGTGAAAGCGGTTGTAATGCCCATATATTTCTAAACATCATTAAGTTTCCTAAACATTTTAAGAAAGTAAACTAAAACAAAACTTCATAACATAATATTGACTTTTATAACAGCAACTTCAGTAACTTGGATTTATCAATAAATACTAAATGATTTACAGTATGAAATAAATACATAACTTAACAAGTACCTGGATCTGATGCTAATTTTTGTTGCCTCTTTTCTTTGATGCTGCCTTTCTGCTCCCTGGTACACAGATCAACCCTGCCACAAACACGAAAATAACTGCCCAAAACTACTGTCCTCCCTGACAACTAGGAAAACTACCTAGCTCTAGGATATCTACGGATATCCTGGCCCTCCGTGCCCAAAACCTCCAGCAACTCAGTGCCTCCCCTGATCAAAAGTCACAGTCCAGAACACTCTGTTCCTTACTCACAACAAGCCAACAGTCCACAAAATATCACAGGCTCACAGCCAATACCACAGTGCACAGAAAATCGCTGCTCACAGCCAATGCAAAATCTCTTCTCACGACAAAAGACAATCGTTCTCAGGCCACACAGTCCGCAGCATCCATCCCCTGTCCAATGGTGCACAAATCCCCCTCTTCCCATCCCTTATTCCTCCCTGTCGACTCATGCAATTAATTCACAACCACCCCCCCATCCTCCGTCCTTCGTCATGTTTTAATTTTTTATCTTCTCGGGATCCATGGCTATCCCTCTCTGCATACGCCACCATTTTTATATCATTTCTTCATTGATCTTTTAAATTAAATGCTCAGGTCATTAAATGTGGTCAGCCGTTAGTTTATTATTTTGTTAACTGCAATTGTCCCTTAATTAAATCTTACTTAATAATCTTTAATCATTTATTCAATTAGGGTCGTTACATACACCCACCCTTCAAGAAACTTCGTCCCGAAGATTAAGGTATCTGATGGTACAAAGGAAAAGAGCGTGGTTCATACATTCACAGCAAGTAACTGGCAATATCAGTAAGTAAGTTAAGAATTCCATACATGCTAATGTATATGTACAAGGATTGCATGTGTATCTAGTACATGCAAACCTCGTGCATGTACTAATAATCAAACTCTCATCCTTTAATAATTTAGGTATGCATTCAATCCAATCAG
>JASDQU011247930.1:1764-15394 GCA_032191745.1 Picea mariana | reverse complement strand
ATCTTTGTGCCACTCCTACTACATCACGTATTTATATACTATGGACGAGCCCAAAGTGCACTTTTGAGATTGCCTCAAAGCATTTTCTTTACTCTCATTTCTCTTGTCTTGCACTTTTCTAGCCATAATGCCCTACTTTTGAGTATCCATAGGACCTTGGCATTTGCAAGAAATTTCCTCTTCTTTTGTTTTAGAACCCTTCAATTTGCCCAAGTTTTGTCATCAATAAGATCGACATCTTCTTTATCATAAATTTATGCGATTTGTGTTCCAAGTGATACTAATTCTTGTTCATCCTTATTATTTCTCGTAATTTTTTAACTAGAGCTGAACTTAGTATATATTAATAAGAGCCGTGCCAAAGCACTCGAAATTTCTAGATCTATAATAGGAGGCAAAAGAAGTCTGCTTGAACTATTACTATGCTCATCAAAGCTTTTCTTATAGAAACTATCTGTGTTTCTCAATTCTTGGAAATGGTCAGGTTGGCTAGGGCTTACTCAAAGTCCTGAAATTTGCTAGAGAGTTGATGTAGAGATGCTCAAAATCTCAAAATTTGCTAGAGAGATGATGTAGAGATGAGTTGTTGCACTGAGCAATTTCCTCTTGACACCTAAGTACTTGCTTAAAATCATTCCAAGATGGCTCCATGGTTGGACACTATGGAAACATAGACTGAAAATCCCAGTTTTTTGTAATGCCAAGGTCGCAGGCCCAAATAATGGTCAAAGAACAACCATGATGGAGAATATACAGATTGGAATGACCAGGAAACTTACTGGTGCTTGATCTTGAAAGGGAGAAAGTCACAGGGCCCCAGTGTCTGCCTCATCGACAAACCAAATAAAGCTCATAGTTCGCTTTGAGGCTAGTTGACCAGATATAACTGTTGATGTTTTGTAGCATCAAGAGGTATTCCCACATTGGCCTTGGTGTTGGGCATGTGGGAATCCTTTTTGGCACTCACAATGCATTTAGAAAACCCTTTTCGTATGGAGTTGTGGTTTGGAATTTTGTTGTTGGGGCTTCACATCCACATGTTTGGGCTTGAAACCCACATGGAGGAATTAACAATTCTAATTTAATGTTGAGTTTAGAAGGGGTTTATAAACTCTCTCATTAGACTCCTATAAAAGGAGAGGCAATGTGATGAGACACTACACATCTCATTGTGACATTATGGGGTTGGCATAAGTGAGTGAGCATTTGTGCCAAGGAGATTGGGTTGGAAATTTTAGAAAGGAAATTATTCACTTTGGAAAATCTAGGGTTTTTGGACTTTCCTTTCAATTTTCTTGCAAAGGAAGAGAAGCCACATGTGTGAGCTCACACCTGTGAGGGAAGAGGAGGAAGAGGGCCACACGTGTGGAGCGGTACAGTTCATACACTAATTCGTACCACACGTGCGATTGTACATCAGAAGCATCTGCTGAAAAGATGCCTCACGTGTTAGTTGTACGATGCATACAACACGTGTAGATCATACATCTTACGTCGGTAGTCCATACAACATTGCAAGGTGATGTCAGTTAGGGTTTGCCAGTTGGAAGTTTTTATGGAATTTTGTTGAATTTTTAATTTTGTTGAGAGGATTGGTTGTCCTCGGGAAATTCTCCATCTGAAAATTTTACAGAACATAAATTTGTGTCTCTTGTGCATGGATGTTTTCTCTCTGATCTTTGTGCCTCTGCTATAATTTTCTGTTATAATTTCAATGTAAAATTGTTCAGTGATAATAGCCCTAGTTTACTGTTTGAGGTCACTTGGAAGTAATTTTCAGATCTGAAATTGAATGCATTGATTGCCTAAAAATTTGACATGGTATCATAACATAGGCTCTAGAGAGAGGGAGTCATCTCTTGAGGCACAAGTGGATGCGATGCAGATTTTTGTTCTTGCAGATTTTTGGTTCTGGGTAGGACACAATGGTGAGCACTCTTATAGTTGAGGACATGTTGGAAGGGGCCACAAATTTCTTGGCTTGGAAGGATAGAATCCTTTTGCTCTGAGAAGAGAATGATCTCAAAGAGTATGTTGAGATGGTGATTCTAGATCCAAAGGATGTACAAGAATTGGCAACACATAGGAAGAGGGAAGTGAAGGCCAAGTGGGTGTTGTTGGATTCTATGAAGGATCACATGATTCCTCATATTTTCAAGAAGAAGACAACAAAGAACATGTATGTTTCTTTGGTGGGCTTGTATCGAAGCGAGAATGCAAGTCGAAAGTTGATTTTGAGGTACCAACTTTGATATGTTGAGATGTCCAAATCAGATATAGTTGCTAGCTTCCTCAAGAGGATCACTCAAATTCATGATCAACTTGTAACCATTGTTGAGGCAGTTGATGACATAGAGTTGGTGAATGTGGCATTGAATGGTTTTCTTGGGTCTTGGGAACCATTTGTGTTGGGAATTTATCCACGAGAGAAGTTGCCACCATTTGACAGATTATGGATCAGTTGCATCCAGGAGGAGGCTCTGATAGAGTCCAGGAATGACAATCGATTGCATTCAGGAGGAGGCTCGGATAAAGTCTAGGAATGGCTGGAAGCAGAGAGGTAGTGATGATGAGAACCCAACCCTAGCTTCCGATGCTAGTAAGGGCAGAAGAAACTGTTCTCCAAGGAGAGAGGCATCTCCAAAACAAAGGAAGAGGAAGGACCCTAGCAAGGTCAAGTATTTTTCTTGTCATACGCTAGGTCACTATACTTCACAGTGTCGACAGCGGAAGAAAGGGAAAGGGAAGCATTAGGCATCATCAACAGAAGTGGATGAGGAAGCAGGGAAGGGGAAGCAATATGTCACTATGCTTCACAGTGCCCACGATGAAGAAAGGGAAAGGGAAGCAGTAGGTATCATCAATAGAAGTGGATGAGGTTGCAGACATGCTTCAGAGGGAGTTCTTATTAGTCTCTGCCTTTTCTGGTACAGTTTTCAGTAGTGGGACTTGGTTAGTGGATAGTGGAGCCACATGTTATATGACAAGAACACGTGAGTTGTTCGAGAGCTTCACAGAGTCCGACTTAGATATGTATGTGGAACTTGGTATGGGGACCAAGCATGCAGTATAGGGATCTTGAACAATGTCATTTTGGATGGAGTCAAGAGATGTGTTGAGAGTGAGAAATGTGCTATGGGTACCAAAACTCGACGATTGAGAAGAAGGGACTTGGGGTATTGTTCCGGGATGGACATGCACTGATCATGCCTAGAGGATCTAGCTCAGACACAACAGTTATTCTAGGAGTTAGAGAGAGAAACTTGGATAGGCTAAAGGGCCAACTTATGTGAGTAATGAAAAGTAGTAGCGAAGTGGTAGTGGACAAAGAGCAGGTAGCTCCGAAGGTTATACAGACTCAAAGGGAGTCAATAGGCTTAGAGGGAGAGTCAGTCGTCTAGAGGAAGTCAACCTTCAGGTTCAGGTTCGAGAGAGGAGTCTTCCATGACTGTCAAGAAGGTGTCATGGGTTGAGATGGCTATGTACGATGCTTAGAAGTGGAAGGCTTCTAGGAGCAGGGTGTCTTCCAAGACGGGTCCAAGTCATACAACGATATTTTCTTCTATGTCAGAGGGAGCAACTGTGGTAGCAGATCCAGTGTGGGAGGCAGAGCCACTTCTAGTGTGGGAGACTGAGCTACTTCCAGGTAATGGTGGATGGAATATACCTCCCTTGCTAAGAGAGAGTGTTGATGTTTTGTAGCATCGAGAGGTATTCCCACATTGGCCTTGGTGTTGGGCATGTGGGAATCGTTGTTGGCACTCGCATTGCATTGAGAAAACCCTCTTTGTATGGAGTTGGGGTTTGGAATTGTGTTGTTGGGGCTTCACACCCACATCTTGGGGCTTCACACTCATATGGAGGAATAAACAATTCTAATTTAATGTCGATTTTAGAAGGGGTTCCTAAACTCTCTCATTAGACTCCTATAAAAGGAGAGTCAATGTGAGGAGACACTACACATCTCATTGTGACATTATGGAGTTGGCCAAGGAGATTGGGGTGGCAATTTTAGCAAGGAAATTCTTCACTTTGGAAAATCTAGGGTTTCTGGACTTTCTTCTTTTCAGTTTTCGAGCCAAGGAAGAGAAGCCACACGTGTGAGGGAAGAAGAGTAAGAGGAAAACACTTGTGGAGTTGTATAGTCTGTACAACAGACCGTACAGTAGAAGCAACTGCAGAAAACAGGTTGCACGTGTGAGTTGTACAGTTTATATGGTATGTGTAGACTGTACAATTGACGTTAGCAGGCCGTACAACAAAACTGCAGGGAGATGTTAGCTAGAGTTTGTAGTAGGTTTGCAAGTTGGAAGTTTTTTCTGAATTTTGTTGAATTTGTAATTTTGCTGAGAGGATTGGTTTTTCCCTCAGGAAATTCTCAATTTGAAAATTTTATAGAACAAAGATTTATGTCTCTTGTGCATCGATGTTTTCTCTTTGATCTTTGTGCTTCTTCTATAATTTTCTGTCATAATTTCAATGTAAAATTATTTAGTGATAACATCCCTAGCTAACTGTTTGAGGACACTTGGAAATAATTCTTAGAGCCGAAATTGAATGCATTAAATGCTTAAAAATTGACAATAAAAACATAGAGGCCGACAAACAGAACCTCCTTGTTGTCGAGCACGATCCTCCCCTAAATTAAATCCTCTACTGCATATAGAACAACACTACCATGAAAACTCTCCACAGATGGAATGGCCATTGCGGAACCCATCGAGCCCTCTACAAATCTTGATTTCTGCACTTATAAGAGAAAGCTCACACGGGAATTTAATCCACAAGTGTGCGAGCAGGGAAGCACAATGCTCGAGAGCCGCCACCCTTTACCTCATGGGCGTGAAAAATGAAAGGGGAGGAGACATCAAGGTAGAACATGAACCCCGCTAACCGCATTCACCACCATTTCACCTTTTGACAACCTAGCACCTTCCTTGGCCTAGTTATAAGCAAGAGAGTTTAAGTGTCATTTGATGTGGAAGATTTTGAACTTGTCAAATATTTTACTCAAATTGATAATATGATTTATTATTCCATTGAATAAATTGCCTCCAGATTGGGTTATGTTGTTGACCATTCGAATCACCATCATTGAATCTCCAAAAATTACTAGTTTGGTGACATATCTTTCCTTGGAGATACTTGGTCCCTGGAGAAGAGAATAGGCTTCAACAGTATTGTTAGAGGCGTCTCTCAATCCCCAAGAATAGTGAGTGACAATGTTACCTCCGGGATCAAGAAGACTCCCACTTGCCCCTGCCACTCCAATTATTCTTTTGTCATTTGCCCATGAGATATTTGCCCTTTTTACATATTTAAGGTTCAAAGCACATTGTAGGCTTGTAGACACTTTGAGGGAGGCATCAAATGGCATCCATTTGCTCTAACCAATCTTACAAAGTCCTCATTCTCCAACGAAATAGAGTTAAATTTGAATGGGGTTGGGAGCTTACATTCCTCCCTTGTTATTTGGAGAAAAAATAGAAAATGATTTGATTCATCTCCAACCTTGACCCAGGTTCTTATCCTATTGTGTTCTTATCCTATTGTGATCTTATCCTATTGTGATCACTCATCCAGGAGGCAAAAACTAAAAAGTGGTCTATTCTCTTAGTCACCCTTTCTCCTCCCATCTTCATGTTCGTTTAGTTAGGACCTAGTTTGATGGGTTATACATCCATCAAGCTCACCTCCTCCAATTGTTTTTATAAATAATTCAGCCAAAGGGTCTGCCCTAGTAGCATCCACCCATACTCTTCTCTACTTCTTGTAATATTCAAATCCCCTCCAAGGCTAACATTACTTCTTCTCGTGAAAAATTGAGCTAATAGGCCTTCCTAAAATAACACCCTATCACCATAGGGCTCATAAACAATGACACCATTAAACAATTCCCGTAGCTCCAATTCTCTTGATATCTTAACCTCATCACCCATTGTTTCTTGGGTCATGACTACATTTGCTTTGTGGATATCCACTAGTCTCATTAGGGCTTCTTTTGAGGAGCTTCACAAACCCCTAGCATTAAAAGTAAAATGCAATCATGGGAGACCCTCCATTAGGGCTTGGCTTTCTCTATGGTCCCCATGGAATGTCTTTTCCTTTCTCCATTCGATGTCCTTTGCTTTGCTTTGGGCTATGTAGAAGTGGGATTTAGTGCCCCTCGTAGATTTTAAATCCTCCTTTGGATGACGCTTTCTATTCCCACCTTTTTTCCATGCCTTTCAAACGTATAAAATTACTCGATATCAATGGATATGTAGATTTATCTTGGGATTTTGGGTTCTCCATAGATGAGGTAGGCCAGGGGATGTCAATCATCCCCTTATTCTCCTTATTAAACTCAAAATTCTTTTCCTCTTTCCCTAGTTCAAACTTTCTCCCAAATTTCTTTAGGGTAGTGTTGTGGCTAGAGGCTTGGTGGCCAGAACTCCCTTTTCCTGGGTTCCCTTTTATTTTTTCCCATAGGAAAAGCTATTTTATCAATCCCCAGATTTGGCCATATATTTTTATCTAAACAAAAAGATCATCCATAATTTACAAAAATTGTAGGAGGAATTGGATATTTGATTGAGCTTCCAATGGTGCATTTTGTGGAGACTACTACATACTCTCATCATTAGTATTTATTTTCACTCTCATTTGGGTGTCACAAGGATCATATGCTTCCTCTTGAGCTTGCATCGGTTGAGTCTTTTTTGCTCTCAATATTTTTAAATCTTCTGCCTTCTTCGAAGAGATCTCCACCCAATCCCCCTTCCACTATGTTCAATCCTTCCTTGGCCCATTTAGGTGCATTCCCCTTCTTTTCCTTGAGGGATTCCAAGGTTTTTTTAACCTACATTTTCTTTGAAAAGTTCATTGTACATTCATAGGCTAGATAACTATAGGCATGGCATCTAGTGCATTTGAATGGGATGCCTTCATAGTCTGATAGTTGACAATGTTGCATGTCCTACTTTTCCATAATTATTTCCTTTGCTAGATCATCCCTTAGATACACTGTGACCAAGATGTGGGAAATGGTACATGTATTGGTTTTTTAGTTGATATTATACAATACTAGGATTGGCCAATGCTAATATCAATTTCTTTAAAAAGATATCCATTAACCAAAAATCAAGTGGAAGTAAAAGGAGCTTCACCCACATCGATTCTAATGACTTCTTTTCCCTTCGTTGATTAAAGTATTAATTTTTTGTAGCAGTGGAAGGTGTTTGCTCATGCCCATGCCTATGCATCCTAGGCATGTGAGTGGACAATAAACTTACCCAAATTAGCCTAAGTTTAACAACCTAAGTCTGACTTAGGAAACCCAACAAAAAATCTCTTTGTTAGTGGTTTGTGGGGCCCTGTTGAGTGGAAGGATCAGCCTAGAGGGGCCCTATTGAGTGGGGTCTAGAGGAAAAAGGGTGGCTCAATCTAGGTAGTTGAAGCTCCTGTTGGGTGCTAATCCCAAGGCAACCAATGGGGGTGGTTGGGTATAGAGGGGTTGAAGGTGCTGGGCATTCTCATTCTTTATGCTTGAGAGGAGGAGGAGGAGAGGAGGCGCTAGAGCTTGTGGAAGAGGTTGAGCTTCTCTAAGAGAGAGGTGAAGTCTTGGTTCTGTTGAATAGAAATCCCGGGGCTATTTTTTGGGCATACCTGGCAACAAACAGAGGACACCTACAGGACTATACAAGACAACAAAGAGTTGCTGGGAGTTGAGTCTTGTTACAACAACAAAAGGGGATTGTTCTTGTCCATATAGTTTCGTCATAAAAGGTAGAAACAGGGACATAGATACAACAACCAAGAGGGTCTATTCTGAGGCCATACGATAGCCATTAGAGGAAGAAATCAGTTCCGTACAACAACAGCCTCGAGCAGCTGAGTTTGCTGGGCCATACACTCATGAAGTGGATCACTTCTAGGCTGTAAGAATTTGTATTTATTTCTGTTGTAAAATTTCACCTCTGAATCTTCTAATAAAATCCCTCATTTGTTGGTTTTCCCCACACTGGGGTTTCCAGGGTATTTACTGTATCATTGAGTGTGTTTGCTTTATTATTTCCGTTGTGCTTGCATGTGTACTCAGCTGGTATAATTTTTAGCATAGATCAGATTTGATTTTCTGTATCTGAAATTAAATTTTTGGGTATAATCTATTGGCTAAATTATCTGTTTATTGAGTATTAAAAGTTTTACATGGTATCAAAGTTGTGCCTCTAATTAGCACACAAGTCACAGGTTCAAGTTCAGTAAATTTCTACAGATGTTTTGAAGGTTCAAGCAGCCCAGAACATAATTTTCATGGCTACCTGTGTGAGGTATGAGGACAGGCTTGAGGGAGCCTCAATCTATCTTCAGTGGAAGGTCAGAATCACAGCCATACTCAAGGGGAACGAGCTATGGTCTTATGTCAGCACAGTAGTTCCTGTACCAATCCATAATCCTATTTGTTGAGTTCTGGTGTACCAAGGGAAGTGGTCCCCTTGTGGTTGTGGTCTCTAACCACAAGAGGGAAATATTTGACCCATTGTGCCTTATACATCACATATATAGACTTATATTCCAAACTGGTTTTCCCCAGGGGTTTTACCCAGGGTCATGTTGACCTAAAATACTTGTGTTCATTTATCATGGATGCTTAGTGTTTAAATCAGCAGTAGGAGCTTGTAAAGATCCTAGTGCTATATGTTTTAAGGTTTTCATGTGCTAACATCCAGTGAGTAAAACACTTGCAAGGACACCTTAAAAGAGCATATAACCATCAGTTTGAAGGCAGATTTCTTGGCAGAGAATTTCAGATCTGTTTGTTGTCCTAAAATAACAGAAAGGACAGATTTGATTGAGTAAACTTAGAGCTCAACAAGAGGTCAAAAACAAACTTGTTGGGAAGCCTTCTAGTTCCTCAAATTTCTAGTCAGACAATGGAGGTGAGTATGCCTCCATAGAGTTTGTAGACTTTTGTTCCCAGGTAGGGATCAGAAGACAAATGAATGTGCCTTACAACCCCCAACAGAACGAGGTTGCCGAGAGGAAGAATAGGGTGATTACAGGTGCATTGAGATCTATGTTGCATGATCATATTTTTCCTTTATACTTGTGGGCTCAGACGAGTGCTGCTGTAGTTTATCTGAAGAACAAGAGTCCCCGCAAGATTTTGGGAAGGAAGACTCCTGAGGAGGCCTTCACTGGTAGGAGGCTTGATGCTGAGCATATCAGGAATTTTGGATGCTTGACATACTTTCATGTCCCCTCAGAGAAGAGGACAAAACTAGACCTCATAGCCCAATAGGGGATTCTAGTTAGGTTACTTAGAGGTATCGAAGGCCTACCGGATCTACATTCCATCACAATAGAGAGTGGCGATGAGCAAAGATGTTAGATTTGAGGAGGGTAGAGATTTCAGGAGGTCTCTCGAGTTGAGAGACAGTATTGAGGAGGTTTCAGAGACAAATTGATGTTTTAGAGGGAGCACAGCCTCAGGTGTCGAGTACACCAGTTTCAGGGTTGACTAGGTCACCTTGCACAACTTTAGGTTCATATTTGCAAAGGGTTCAGGCAGAGGGTGCAGAGACCTCAAGATCTCAGAGTGTTGGCATGAGATCTGAGGCATAGATTCTTGGGCGTGAAGATATTACTTTTCCTTTGGTTACTATAGGGAAGAGGAAATCGAGATGGTTTCAAGAGATCCTGAAGGAATCCAAGGAGAGTGTTGGAGAGCCCCGGGGGTTGTTCAAAGAGAGAAGAGCACCAGATAGGCTTGGGTCCTACTTGGCGATGGTGATGAGCATCACAGATATAGAGTCCGATACATTTGCATAGGCCGTTGACTGGCAGGTTTGGCGAGATGCCATGTTGGAGGAGTATGTGTTGGGTATGTGTTATATTCTTTGCATGTGTGTGTGTGTGGGTGCGTCAGATACGACAACTGCGTCTGACAATCCCTAGGGGGGTCCCAAGGTGGGGCAGGTATGCCCCCCCTCGTTACGCACAGCCTTCGGCACCGAGCGGTAGCCCAGGGCAGTGCCCCGAAATTTTTTTTGGGCGGTTTTTGCTATTTTTAGCTGATTTGTAAATTAATCCCGGATTAAGGGATTAGGGTTTTGGTATCTACGGAATACTTAAAACATTGTATATATTGTATGGCGAATGGTGAAATTCGATATAATGAAAATAAGAAAGGTTTTCCCGGTTGAGGGTTTCCGATAAAAATCTTTGTGTACTCTGTGTATGAGCCATTGATTAATTTCTGTATTGCTTAAGAATCTATATGCATTGCTTTACTTCGCAGGTTTAAAACTTACAATATGACTCCATTATGCGCAATGATGTATGGGAGGTGGTGTCGAGGCCAGTGGGGAAGTCAGTTGTGATTTTTAGATGGTTGTACAAGACCAAGTATGTTGTAGATGGTAGCATAGAGAAACACAAGGCCCGATTTGTGGCATGAGGATTCTCTCAGGTAGGATTCGAAGCATTATTTACATAGCGGAAGAGATGGGTTGGAGGATACATCAGATGGATGTAAATACCACATTTCTGAATGGATTTATTAAGGACGAGGTGTACATTGAGTAGCCACAGGGGTTTGAGGTGATGGAGGGATATTCTCATGTGTGTCTTCTGAGAAAGGCACTATATGATCTGAAGCAAGCTCTAAGAGCTTGGTATTCATGTATTGATGCTTATTTGCTTCCGATGGGGTTTGAGAAGAGTGAGGCAGATCCTAACCTCTACTACATCATTCGAGGTGAGGATATAGTCATTCACATACTATATGTTGATGATTTGTTCATCACAGGAGTGGAGCTTCTCATAGCTAATTGCAAGCTTGGACTTGCATCAGAGTTTGAGATGACAAACATCGGTTTGATGCACTATTCCTTGGGCATGGAGGTTTGGCAGGAGGAGGGTCATATCTTTCTGGGGCAGGGGAAGTATGCTGCAGACATCTTGAGCAGGTTTCAGATGGAGGATTGCAGGCCCATGTATACACTTATGGTCACCAACTGGGCTACAAGATACACCTAGCGCTTTATATTTCCAGTTGGTGGATGTTTCAAGATACAGGAAGCTGATAGGTTCTTTGATGTATCTGGTCAACACCAGACCAGATATTTGTTTTTCTGTGAACACTCTCCGCCAATTTATGGTGGAGCTTAGGAGTGTTCACTAGATTGGGGAAAAACATGTTTTGAGCTACATAGCAGGTTCGATGGATTTTGGTTTGGACTATGTCAGAGGGGATGGAGTCAGTTTGGTTGGCTACACGGACTCAAATTGGGCAGGATGTGCTACTGACAGGAAGAGAACCTTAGGTTGTTTCTTTGGCTTGGGATCAAGAGTTGTTCCCTAGTTTAGCCGGAAGAAAAAGTCAGTTGCTTTGAGTTCAGCTGAGGCAGAGTATATGGTTAGGCTAGTTGCGAGGGTGCACACCTAGCAGGGAGGTCTTCTACTTGTCAGATTGATGATTGGAGTGTCTTGTTGGAGAGGGGTAGCACACAAGGGCAAATTTATGTGCAACTGTAGCGCACAAGGGTAGATTTGTGTGTAAGTGTTTCTTCTTGAAAGGGCCTGCCTTTGTATCAAGTTCATTTGTTTCATGTACTTGTTGTATCTCACATTTATTACATCACATATACAGACTTATATTCCAAACTAGTTTTCCCCGGGGGGTTTTATCCAGGGTCATGTTGACCAAAAATACTTGTGTTTATTTATCATGTATGCTTAGTGTTTAAATCAACAGTAGGAGCTTGTAAAGATCCTAGAGGAGTGCTATATGTTTTAAGGTTTGTAAGTGCTAACATCCAGTGACTAAAACACTTGCAAGGGCACCTTAAAAGAGCATATAACCATCAGTTTGAAGGCATATTTCTTGGCAGAAAATTTCAGACCTGTTAGTTGTCCTAAAACAACATAAAGGACAGATTTGATTGAGTAAACTTAGAGCCCAACAAGAGGTCAAAAACAGACTTGTTGGGCAGTCGTCTAGTTCCTCAAATTTCTACACTATTAACTTGGACCTCCATGAGGTAAAAGAAGTCAGGGTACAAAGGATTCTGTTGTATGGTGTCAAGGACCATCTTATTCCACATCTAGCCGAGAAGAAAACAACTAAAGAAATGTGGGATGCTTTGACCAAACTATATCAGAGTTTCAATCAGAATTGTAAGATGGCTCTCAGGGACAAGTTACACGCCCCTAAGATGGAAAGGGGTGAAGGTGTGACTTCTTACCTCAATAGGTTCAGCCAAGTCAGAGATGAGCTAGCAATAGAAGGGGATATCACTCCTGAAAAAGAGTTGGTACGCATTGCCTTGAATGGCTTTGGAAAATAGTGGGATGTATTTGTCAAGTGTGTGGTGGGAAGAGAGAAGATTCCCTCTTTGGAGAGGTTGTGGGGCGATTTCACATAGGAAGAGATCCGGGAAGGGTGTCAACGGGGAGAGTAGAAAAAGAAATCTGAAGATGAAGACAAGTTGTCTTGGCGGTAAAGGGCAAGGGGAAGAGTAATAAGAGTTCAGTTGAAGGAACTTCTTCAAGACAGGGCAACAAGAAGAAGTTTGACACGAACAAAGTCAAGTGCTTTTCTTGCCATCGGCTTGGGCATTTTTTTAACCAATGTCCTAATAAGAAGAAGGGAAAACCCAAGAAGTAGATGGATGCTATAGTTGATATCGAAGAATATGGAACCAGATTTGAGGATGGATTTTCACTCTTAGCATGCCTATCCACCTCAATGGTCACATATACATGGTACATTGATAGTGGTGCTTCATGCCACATGACAGGGGTGCGTGAGTACTTCAACAACTTAGGGAGTACAATGCCAACTTCAACATTGTACTTGGAGACAATCCCAAGTACAAGCCAACATGCAGTGGAACCGTGAGGTTTTAGAGGGAATCTGGTAAGCCTTTGTCAATTAATGAAGTTTTGTTAGTTCCTAGTTTGAAATAAAATCTAACTTTTGTTTCAGCCTTAGAAAAGATATAAGGGATATGTGGTCATTTTTCGGGATGGAAGAGTGTTCATACATCCAAAGGGCTCCAACGCTAGCATGAGGAAAGTGTTGGGTGTAAGGAAGGATAAATTGTACAAGCTGTAGTTTGAACCAACTTGTGCGTTAGTTAGTAGCAATAGTAGTGGTTGATATTTACGGGGGCTTTGGCATAGGTAGATGGCTCATTTACATCATGGAGCACTCAAGGTGCTTAGGGAGGTTGTGATTGGGCTTCCAAAGTTCAGTTCTAATCAACACAGTGTGTGCAAGGGGTGTGCTTTGGGAAAGTATGCCAACACAGTCTTTCCTAGCAGTGACAGTAGGTCCAAAGGGATTTTGGACTTGATCCATTCGAATGTCAGTGGGTCCATTTCAATAGTGTCTATTGGAGGGTTTAGATATTATGTCTCCTTTATTGACGATCATTCCAGGAATACCTGGATCTATTTTATGATGACCAAGGATGAGGTCTTCATTTGGTTCCAATAGTTCAAATCTCTTGTGGAGAACCAGACAGACAGAAAGATCAAGGTGCTCAGATTATACAATGGAGGCGAGTATACCTCGAGTGCCTTCAAGGAGTTCTATGTAGATTCCTGGATTAAGAGGGAGATGACTGTACTATATAACTTG
>JASDQU011247929.1:7209-17529 GCA_032191745.1 Picea mariana | reverse complement strand
CAAACACGCTAGGCACTTAATCTAAGCCCTTCTTAGATTAATGCTAGATTGTTTATCTTCCATGTGACTAGCCATATAATTGGGTGCCAAAATTTTACGCCAACATTTACACTGTCACCTCCTCGGTACGATTTCTTATCGTCATAATACCTCAAGCTATGACCAAGTGCTATCGGATTAATTCCCCACCGTCGATCGTGATTTAATCGAAAGGTATATATCTTATCTCGCTATGATATGGATCACCTTTTAAAAAAATGGTTGTGATTTATCGTGATCCAATCCAATGGTTGGATCGGAGTCTCATACTTCCCTCTTCAGACTCCTAATGGTCACAACACTCTGAATTCGTACTCCGATGGATTTCACCACTCTGAATGCATGCACTACTCCTTTTGGACTCTAAACATCCAAACAATATCCATCATCAATCGTCCAAGATCCACAGTCACAACTCTTTAACTTTCACTTTTTCTATGCCAAACCTTCACCACATGAATTACATGTGTCTTCCACATGTCACATTCTCATTTTTGGATCAAATGGCCATGTATCCCTTCACGGTTTCTGATTTGAATTGTCATGTGCTTCTGTCACTGTCATGTGTCCTTCCCAGTGCCTCCAATCTATTCCACTTCGAATAGATCTCGACTGTCAATTGGACTATATATTTCAGATTATTCCTCCATCTAGGTACTCCAATAGTCCCACTCCGATGACTAATAAGTTGTCTCCACGCATCACTTTTGTAGCATCGATCTAGATTACTCTGAACATATTTGGACTGTTTCTTGGAATCTCCCTTCCACCAATCTTGACCATTGTTTAACAATTTTGAATCATTCAATTCTGACAGATACTGCCATGTTTCTTCTCCAGATCTATCAATCTAGATCACTCTAAATTAGTCTTCATCATTGGTCGGACCATCTGCCTTCACTTTTGATCTATATTTCTCGATCAATATCAGTTGTTGATCAAACTTCTCCCATTAGAGTACTTCTCCAGCTATGCACTCTGATACATAGACTCTGAAGGTCTCTAAACAAATTGTATCGAACTTCGAAGCTGGGATAAATGCTGACCTTTGTTGATATGGACTATTAACAGTCATGATCACCTCTGGGTTTTGGAACTTAAGTTATTCTGAAAGACTATTTATCTCAGTCGTTGATCCTTCCAGTGATCAACGATCATGGTTGGATCGTCTCTTCTCTGTGATTCTAATCTTGGTCGTCCAAACTTTAACTCATGAATGAAATCCTGGTCCCATAAATCAACGATCATGATAACTCCCTCGTCTCGATCCAACAGTCATTGTTCATCGACACCTACAAAAATATTCAACTCTGTTCATTTAAGGTTTTTGACTCAACCTTTGACTCGCTTGTGCAAAGAGTTGGATTCTAACTCTATTTATCCTCGATTTCACTCCAATTTGTTGTAATCTCGACCCAGTCAATCCTTAATCAGATTCTTCGATCCTTCCTTCTTTGAATTGAGGGTTTCTGATACAACTTTACCTCGAAACCTGCAAACACGATTTTGAAGAGTCTCATATGAATTGTAATTACTCAACACAAGAAAAATCACACAATGGAAGGGATATTCGATGTCAACAATGACATAGAGAGCCCTCAAACACAAATAACTATATTCATAAAGGTTTGTACATAATTTTATACAAGGATCTTAGCCTTATGGCATGATTTAAATTCAGTTGGCCTTTACTTGACCTTTGGCCACACTTGGCCTTCACTGACACTCTTTCTATTCTCTATCTCTGCCTATACACCCTTCTATTGCCCATAGAATTACAAATTTAATTACAAAGGATGTTGATACCAGAATTTGGTTCAAATCCTAATAATCATCACTTAATAAATCTCTAGGATAATTTAGATCCACAAAATCCTCAAGAGGTCTATACCTCACTCTAAGATCTGTCTAAATATTACAAACTCTCGAGATCTTCTTACAAGGAAGATTTGATTGCATATTAATCAATCTCAACTCAACAACTTCTATCCTATGTAATTCTTCTATATTCAAATAAAACATAAAAATTACAATAATTTCAACTTAGGGAACCCACTCCCTTAGTAATTCAAAGACGCCCTAGGTCTAGTCAAACAAGGTTGTTTTGGAGATAAAATGCTCCTACATCATAAACTAGTCATTATTTATACATTGTTACCCTCCTTGACTCTAACCTCAGACAAAATAAGCAAAATTCCAACATGCATAGATATAGAGTGGGAGATCTTAATCCATTTATATAAGGGGTATGGACACCACTCAACTAGAGATGACAAGAACCAAAACACTAGTTGGACAACAGACCTACCCCTACTTCCATCGAGAAACCCCAACCAAAGGAGAGAAAGTAGAACAATGACCCTAAAAAACACACAATACTATCGATGAATACTCCTAATCTTGGCAGCACTCAATCTAGCTCCTGAGTCTATTTCCAAACCCTTGTTGGCATTGTTTCCCTCCCCTGATGTTATCACCCTCCCCATTGTTGCTTCTAGCAAAAAGAGTTCACAAAACTAAGAGCTAACCAACATGCATAGATAGAAAGTAGAAGAATTTACTCCACTGAGATGAGGGGTCCAGACATCACTCGACCAAAGATGAAAAGAATTAAATCACTATCTAGGCAGTAGACCCACCCCTACTTCGACATATAAATCCCAAGCAAAAGAAATATAATTGAATAATGACCCTTAAAAAAACCCAATACTATCATCAACTAACCCTCAACTTGGAAGGCACTCAAGCTATCTCCTGAGTCTGATTCCAAACCCTCTTTGACGTTGTCACCTTCCGTGACATTTGTACGCTCCCAAATTTTAGTTCTAGGAAAAATGCAATAAACAAAACCCTAATACATACCATGTTACATAGTTAAACCCCCTTTCCCCCTTAGTATGGGCCAATATATTTTTTAGTTTTTTTCCTTTATCCAAACCCCCAATATGAATGCACATGATAGAATATTGATAGAATTTGTAGGATTTTACTTTCATTTACTCTTATGGTATTTGGAATGGTGGATAGTAGTGGTGTTATTGTTGTGTGGAAACGATGTTGGATTACATTTTTTCTTTTGTCCAGAACTATTCTTTGGCTATGTGGAAAACATGGAATGAGAATTTATCTTTCTTGTTAGGTTTGAAAAAACGTGGTATCTTTCTTACATTCACCTTTCAACTATTTGGAGTCATTGGGGGGGAGGGGGGGGTGATTTTTGCATGGTTATCATTGCTCTACTTGTCACCCTCTTAATTGTATTTTTGTGTATTATCTTGCATTCACCATTGTCGTGCTTGTCAATGTTGTTGGCCTTGTACTCGATGTTGTGTGGGATCTTGCTTTCATTCACTCTTGTAGGTTCTAGAATGTTACTAGCACTGGGGCTATTCTTGGTTGCTAGTGGTGGGGATTTTCTTATGTGGAAAAGGTATTAGGTCTTTTTAAAATTAAATGTGAATATTCTTGGTTGCTAGTGGTGGGGATGTTCTTGTGTGGAAAAGGTATTAGGTCTTTTTAAAATTAAATGGAAATGTGTACTATCTTATTTGCATTCATCCTTCTTCTCTCTAAGAGGGTCAATCACACTTGCATTATTGTTTTGTTGTTGGTATGGTGCTTTTTATAGATTCGTTTTTCTTATCAATATTTATTTTCTAAATTTTATTTGATCTTTATTAGAATGTTTACCTTAACCAAATTCTAAATTCTATTAATAGATAAAGTGAAGAGATTGTTGATACTCCATAGAAATTTATATCTCCTCATAAATTATCATCTTATGATGGCTAAGATAGAAACTATTCAAAAACAACTATTTAATCACATGATGCCTCTTTCATCTTAGAAATTTAAATTAAATTATCATCTTATGATGCCTAAGATACACTTAATCATCTTCTACTACAACTATTTCATAGAAACTATTCAAGAGGAAGCAATAGAGGCAAACTCTGTCAAGAGGAAGCAATGAATTATGTTATGAATCTCGTAGAATTTTATAGCCTTCATTCTTATATTTATTTTACTCTCATATCAAAATCAAAATATCTTAAATTGCTTTAACAAAATCACAATTTGCAAGTCCTTATGCTCAACTTGCAAACATAACCTAAACTGATGACCTCTCGGCCTATTATCCCACAAGTGTATAATATTGAATTAATTTCGTTGGTATCTTTGCACTTAACTACTCACAAATACTTCAATTGCAAGCCCAGAATATCCTTTAAACACAGTTTTGGTTCCTCGTTTAACACACCAATCCTCACTTAGATTTCAAGCATGCTAGGCACTTAATCTAATCCCTCTTTGGATTGACACTAGATCCTTTATCTTCCATGTGACCAGCTATATAACCTTGTAGCAAAATTTTATGCCAACATTTTCACTGTCACCTCCTTTGTACGAGTGCTTATCGTCATAAGACTTCAATCTATGACCAAGTGTTATCCAATTAATTCCCCATTGTCGATCTGGCTTTAATCGAAAGGTCTAGATATTATCTCGTTATGATATGGATCACCTTCTAAATGAACGGTTGTGATTTACTCGTGATCTGATCGAGCGGTCAGATTTAAGTCTCAGACTTCCCTTTTTAGACTCCTAATGGCTGCAACACTTTGACATCATACTCCGATGGATTTCACCAATCCAAATGCCTGCACTACTCCTTTCAGACTCGTAATGTCCGAACAATCTCCATCATCGATTATCCAAGATCCATAATGACAACTCTTTAACTTTCTCTTCCATTGCACCAAACCTTCATCAGATGAATTACATGTGTCTTCCACGTGTCACGTTCTCATTCGTGGATCAAACGACCATGTATCCCTTCACATTTGTTGATTTCAATTGTCACTTTATTTTTTCGCTATCACGTGCCTTTCCCAATGTCGTCAGTCTATTCCACTTTGAATAGATCTTAACCGTCAGTTGGACTATATCTTTCAGAGTATTCCTACATCTAGGTACTATGATAGTCCCACTTCGATGACTAATAATTTCCCACCAAGTGTCACTTTCGTAACATCGATCTATATTACTTCGAACATATCTGGACCATTTTTCAGAGTCTCCCTTCCACCAATCTAAAATGTTGTTTAACAAGTCTGAATCATTCAGTTCTAACAGACACTGCCATGTGTATTCTCTAGATCTATCAATTCAGAGCATTCTAAATTAATCTTCATTGTTGGTCGAACCAGCTTCCTTCAATTTTCATATATCTTTCCCAAACAATATCAGTCATTGATCGGACTACTCCTATTAGAGTACTTATCGAGTTATGCACTCTGGTACGTAGACTCCGGAGGTCTTTAAACAAATTGTATCAGACTCTAAAGCTAGGATAAATGATGACCTTCGTTGAACTAGATTATTAACGATCATGATCACCTCTAGGTTTCAGAACTTAAGTCAGTCTGAAATACTATTGATCTCGGTTTTTGATCTTTCCAGTGATCAACGGTCATGATTTGATCTTCTCTTGTTTGAGATTCTAATCCTAGCCATCCAAACTTAAACTCACGAATGAAGTCCCGGTCCCATAAATCGACGATCACAATTACTCTCTCATCTCGATCCAACAGTCACTATTCATCAACGCCTGCAAAACTACTCGACTTTGTTCTTTGAAGGTTTTTGACTCAACCATTGACTCGCCTGTGCATAGAGTTGAATTCTAACTCTATTTATCCTCTATTCCGCTCCAATTTGTTGTCAACTCGTCCTAGTCAATCCTTAATCAAATTATGAAGAGTGTGATCTAAACTATAATTACTCAACACAAGGAAACTCAAACAATGGAAGGGATATTTGATTTCACCAGTGATAAAGACAACCCTCAAACAAAAAGAATTATATTTATAAATATCTGTACATAAGATTATAGAAGGCTCTCATCCTTCTGGCCTGATTTACATTCAATTGGCCTTTGCTTGACCTTTGGTCACACTTGGCCTTCACTCAGACTCTTCCTATTCTCTATCTCTACATATACACCCTTATATTGCCCGTAGTATTGCAAATTTAATTACAAAGGATGTTGATACCATAATTTGGTTTAGATCCTAAAAGTCCTCACTCAATAACAAGGATGATTTTAAGGATGGAAATTTGTTTTAAAATGTAGAAACCTTGGTGAATCTTACTAATCCTTCATATGCCAACTATAAATGTTTGGCGATATTTTTGTAAAAATAATCAAATTTATAAGGATTTTATATACTTTTTATAAAATTTTGGCGATTTTTAAGGTAAAATAATTTTATCCTATAGAATTTGGGTGAATCATTTTTAAAATAGTGAATCTCGTTTTTGGAAAAACCGTGGAAAATTATCCCATGAATCAAATTTAGCCCCTAAAATTATCCATGCTCAATAAATCTCTAGGATACTTTAGATCCACAAAATCCTCGAGAGATCTATAACTCATTCTAAGATCTCTCCAAATATCAGAAACTCTCAATATCATGACCATCAGTAGTCATCTCCATCTCCTCTTTATGTGAACTTCTCCTTGTTCACTATGAGTTGCATCAAGCCTCTGTAGCAAGTCTAATCTGCCTGCCACTCAATATCTCACCAAGATTCCTCCTGAGCTTTGGCCTTTTGGTATCATTGGTTCTCTCCATTGGAACCTTCTGAGCACTCCTCTGCTCTTATTTGGCTCTACACCTACTCACACTCTATGAGAACTTCTATCGTTCTCCTCACTTCCAAACTTCAGCTGAAAGTGTTACAACATCCCTTGTTGTAAGGTTCTTCTTCCACAAGATTCTCCTTCACTTGAGAGCTCGGCTTGCTCCTTCTTTCTCTGTCACAACTCTACTCGCTACCAATAGCTGCTACCATTGCTTCTCCTTCTGCTTCTACCTACAATCATAATTACATCTTAACTAGAGTTATCTCAAATCATAAAATCCATTACCTGCAAGATCTATCCTAAGACCTTTTCTCCTCTACTTCTTTGGTTGGAATGACCTATATTTGAAGTATTCCTTAAAGAAATTATGTATCCAATTTCTTTTTCTTCTTTTCTGCACAATCTGTACAAGCTTCCTTCTGCTAAACTTTCTTTCTCTGTATGCTCTATACAATGTCACTGGTCTTCACAATCTTCCTTCTGCAATTGCCAATTTGCAGATTTCCTTTTCCAATTTCATATCATAATTGTGTTCTGATACCAAAATGAACTCCATTCATTTAAGGTATTCCATCTGAAATCAAATATGCAGGAAAATTAAATTTCCTACTTTGATACCAAAATGATGACCTCCCAGCCTGTTATCCCACAGGTGTAGAATATTGAATTAATTTTTATGGCAGCTATGCACTCGGCTACTCTCAAATACTTCATTTGCGGGCCCAAAATATCCTTTAAATAGAGTTCTCGTTCCTCGGTTAATGCACCAGTTCTCACTTATATTTCAAACATGCTAGGCACTTAATCTAATCCCTCTTTGAATTAATTCTAGATCGTTTATCTTCCATGCGACTAGCCATATAACCATGTACCAAAATTTTACACCAACATTTACTTTGTCACCTCCTCGGTACGAGTTCTTATCGTCATAAGACCTTGAGATATGACCAAGTGCTATTAGATTAATTCCCCACCATCGATCAAGATTTAATCGATCTAGATCTTATCTCGTTATGATATGGATCACCTTCTAAACAAATGGTTGTGATTTAATCGTGATCCAATCCAATGGTCAGATTTGAGTCTCAAACTTCCGTTTTCAGAGTCCTAATGGTTGCAACACTCCGACGTCGTAATCCGATGGATTTCGACACTCTGAATGCATGCACTACTCCTTTCAAACTCTGAACGTCTGAACAATATCCATCATTTATCATCCAAGATCCACGGTCACAACTCTTTAACTTTCACTTTCACTGTGCCAAACCTTCAGTAGATAAATTACATGTGTCTTCCACGTGTCACATTCTCATTCGTGGATCAAATGGACACCGTATCCCTTCACGGTTGTTGATTTGAATTGCCACGTTCTTCTATCGTTGTCACATGTCCTTCTCGGTGCCTCCAATCTATTCCACATCGAATAGATCTCGAGCGCCAGTTATACTATATCTTTCGAAGTATTCCTCCAGCTAGGTACTCCAATAGTCCCACTCTGACAACTAATAATTTGTCTCCACGCGTCAATTTTGTAGCATCGTTCTAGATTAATCTGAACATATCTGGTCCATCTATCGAACTCTCCCTTCCACCAATCTGGACCATCGTTTAAGAAGTCTAAATCATTCAATTCTGATAGACACTGTCATGTGTCTTCTCCAGATCTATCAATCCAGATCACTCTGAATTAGTCTTCATAATTGGTCGGACCATTTTCCTTCATTTTTTATCTATATTTCTTGATCAATATCAGTCGTTGATCAGATTTCTCCCATCAGAGTACTTCTCCAGTTATGCACTCTAATACGTAGACTCCGAAGGTCTCTAAAATTTTTTTATTGGACTCTGAAGTCAGGATAAATGTTGACCTTCATTGATATGGACTATTAACGTTCACGATCACCTCTGGGTTTTGTAACTTAAGTCATTTTGAAAGTCTATTGATCTCATTCGTTGATCCTTCCAGTGATCAACAGTCATGATTGGATCTTCTCTTCTCTGTGATTCTAATCTAGTTCATCCAAACTTAAACTCACGAATGAAGTTATGGTCCCATAAATCGATGATCACGATTACTCCCTCGTCTCAATCCAACGGTCATTGTCCATCGACGCCTGCAAAACTATTCAACTCTGTTCTTTGAAGGTTTTCGAGTCAACCTTGGACTCGTTTGCACACATAGTTGGATTCTAACTCTATTTATCCTTGATTCCACTCCAATTTGTTATCAACTCGACCTAGCCAATTCTTAATCAGATTCTTTGATCCTTCCTTCTTTGAATTGAGGGTTTCTAATACAACTTTACCTTGAAACCTGCAAACACGATTATGAAGAGTCTGATATGAACTGTAATTACTCAACACGAGCAAAATCACACAATGGAAGGGATATTCGATTTCAACATTGACATAAAGAGCCCTCAAACACAAAGAATTATATTTCCATGCATCACTTTGTTCATTTGTTCATCCATCCATCCATTACGTTGTCCATGTGTTCATTGCTTGCATGTGCTCATGTGTTCATGGGTTGTTTTGATGGATTACGTTTCCACAGATTACGTTATCCTTCTCAGAAATTTTCTTTGAAGAGAGCCCAGCCAAATTAGTATTACTTAATTTACAGATTACCTTATCCTTATCAAAGATTTTCTTTGAAGAGAGCCCAGCCAAATTAGTATTACTTAATTTATTACTGAATGGCTAGATGGGATTGATATCCACCTTGTAGACTGTATGTTGGTTAGATGGGATTTGATACTGTATGTTTGTAGACTGTATGTTTGGAACTGTGTGTTGTATGATAAAGAAGATGAAACTGGTTTAGACTTTATGTTTGGCACTTTGACCTTAACTGTGAAAAAGATGAAACTGGCCTATAGCCTATTATAAAACCTTCATTGTGCTTAGAATTTCATTGACCAGACTGCATCCGAATGACTAACATTTCAGAGGCTCATATCAATCAATTATCATTTCAGGTCATAGTTATTGGAACAAATTCCATAATATGACAATTAGCAACTTCTTAAAAATCTGGTCACAAATTTTGGTTTCATATTCTATATGAACGACTTCAATTGAAATTTTAGTATTCAACTTACACTGAAGGAAGTGCGTGAATGAAAAAAGCCGCCCACAAGATTTGGATGTTGGAGAATACCATCTACCATGAAGCGCAATGAAATGAAGTTCAAAATATTCAAAATATGACTTTTTACAGCATTCCATAAGTGAATATCAGATATAAGTCACAAAGATACAGCGGACCAATTATTTCCACTGGTTCTCTTTCTCATCTGTCAAATCACAGGGATGGGGGAATTCGATTTTCATCCCGTAATACCCATATAAGTCATTGATCCATTTAAACAATTAAGCCATTCACCCATTTATACACGGATTTGCTTTTTTTCCGACAGATGGTCATGTTCTAAACAAATTATTTCTACGCATAAAATATAAAAATCCAAATACAAATTCATTAATGTTTAAATTGTCCAGATGGAGATGTATATATTAGTTTATTTTATTATTATTAGAATGATTTTTATTTTTTTATAATAATATTTACTTAAAAAATTATTTTGATTCAATTTATATGTATTAGATATTGTTTTAAAATTTTAATT
>JASDQU011247928.1:5427-16843 GCA_032191745.1 Picea mariana | reverse complement strand
CATAATTAGTCATTATCCAGTCTCCTGTATTTTAGGAGAGAATATTCCACCTGGAGAATATTCTCTTTCAGTTCACACTTCAGTTTGACTAGTTGAGTTGAGTTTAGATGTTGCATTGGGATCATCACCATGCAACATTGGGATCATCAACATGCTAATTCGACCTTGCCTTGGTATCATCACCAGAGTGGCGCATTAGCCTTGATTCCCTTAGTTAACTCCTCACTACTCTCTGTTCAGTCAGTTGATTGAAGACTAGTTGACTAGTTAACTCAACTAGGTGGTAGTTCACTCCCGTAACTGCTTGAGAGACTAGAATAGGTGGAAGTTTACTCCTGTAACTGCTAGTGTGTGTCCAGATCACTCTAGACCACCACTATGACGACTTGCTTCACCTCAAGTCGAACTCATTGAGTTATACATAGTATATCATGTGTAAATTATTCATTATTCATAACGGTTAATGAGAATTCTTCCATTCTTTCTCTCCTTCTTCTTCCTTTTCCAGTTCTCTCTGCAAATGTGTGTATTATTGTTTAGCTAGATCTATTCTGTGTAGGTTCAACACATTTACACAGTAGTCTCTCCAATTTTCAATGGTAATGGAATGAATTTATTTTCCCATTTCTCATTAAAAAAGTATACCCAAAATTTATAAGGTCTGCATACTTCAATTATGAAGAATTTATAAAAAAACATAATAAGAGATTAAATATGGTTTTCCTTGAAGACCATAAATTCTGACATATCTGAAATTGTCTAGAGCCTCAAAAACTCCCTTTTCTGCAAGAAAGGGTGAAGCTTCTATTAACAAGTTTGGTGTAGTGGAACCATGAATCATATTTTTAAAGGTGGACAAGAAATCACTCTATACTTGGTAAAAGTTGTATGGAGCCTTATGCCTCCAAAGTGCGGGATACCATAACTGTACTAGATCCTTATTTTAGTCCACATTTATTTCTCTTGGCAGATTGTCAAATATATGATAATAGGCTATAACATAAATTAAATAAGAAGTCATATGGAAATCTTATTTTTTTCAAAAGTTTCCCAACTGAAAGGAAACTTCATTTGAAATAATGTGATAACAATCAAACATGGCACATTCGTGAAAAGAGTTATGTAGAACATGCAAAACATATCTTGGAACAATAGTTGTGGACTCTTATCCAATGATCCTAGCAAACAACAATGCAAATTCATTATATGGCTACTTGAGAAAACATACCTCTATTTGAAAAGAGCTCACATAATCTCTAGATGGATCTATGAGAAATTTCTCCAAAAGTTTTGTTCCTCCATTGTGGGCCTTTAGTAAGGAATCAAATTTAGAACCTTTAAAAGTCATGTTGGGTTTTGGAAGTCTAAGCATTTTTTTGAAAATTGTAGGCACAAGAGAGATTGATGTCTTTTCCTGTAGTTGAATTATTCTCTTCTCACTATTGAATTTATTCGCACACCAGAGAATCAATTCTTTCAAGTCGAACATCTATGGCATACACCTAGTTAATTCAATTCCGGAAGTCCAGACTTTGTTTGAGTTTATTTCCTGAGGTGAAAGAGACGGATACCACTTGAAAGATTCATACCACTTGAATTCGTGGTCTTCTTTTCCTAGAGTGTTGATGACATCTCCATAGCATAACTCATTTTTCTTTTTCGACATGTTTTGCAAATATTGTATTAGTGAACAAGTGGTGGTTTTTTTGAAGTAATACCCTTTACAACGAGGATTTAATACATTACTAAATTCGCCACATTTTGCCTTGATATCATATGTCATAACACTTGGTTCATAAATGTTAATTGCATGATTTGGTTTGGATTTAAAGCAAAGATTTTACGAGAATCACTTCACATAATAATGATTTTAATTTGTAACGTGTGACAACTGATGTGGCAGTAAGATAATAACTGTTCTTGGGAAATGTGATCACATGTCAGGATTAATGAAAATGTTTTAAGTATGGAAAGTGCAAAATGAGTAATGTGAGGGTCATTTTGGATATTGCAGACTTGTGGGTTGTGGGGTGTGGGAGATGAAAGGAAGAGATGAGGGATAACTCTCGCATCCACATTTGAGAAATAAACTGATAACTCTTGCATCCACATTTGAGAAATAAACTATGTATGAAAATAGGTTCATTTTGCGTAATGCGGAAAATGTGGGGTTCATTTTGGGGATTGCGGGCCTTTTGGAACAATCTTTATCTTCACAACAAGACTCGTGCAATTGAAGAACTGGATAAGTATAAGCAATGAGGAGAAAGTGTAATATGGGTGAGTGGAAAAATGATTAAGTATGGACTTGTGGTATTGCCGGATTTTGGACTTGAGATGATAATGGGAGGTCTTCTCGCAACCCGCATTGTGATAAAAAAACGTGACTAAGTGAGGGATGTATAAAATGAGTAAGTATGTCCAAAGCACTTGACTTTGATCAACACTAATCAACATCGCTCAGAATGCCATTTTGAATAAGGTTATCATGTGTTCCTTTGTTTACAACTATATAAGTAGACCTCCCTCAAATAAGACCACCAACATAAGCATGCTCCTAAGTTTTATGGCCCCTATAATATCCTCAAGCATATTGGGCTAGTCGCTTACAAATCATAACTTCCAAGACACTCTAAAATCCATCATGTCTTCCATGTCTCCTACTTAAATAAAGTGATTGGATCCAATTTTCGTGTTCAAAAAAGTCTACCTAAATTGGATGAAGAAGGCTCCATTTGGTTGTAGCTGGAGGCCATCCTTGAAAAACATGAACGTCATCTTTGTGAGCATACTATTCAAGAAGTTTTAATATAATGGAAGGATACACAACCAAAGTTTTGATGTTTGGACAACGTCAGGAAGACACTCTTCCATATATATATATATAAGGTATATATATATATATATATATATATATATATATATATATATATATATATATAAAATAAATAAGTAGTTATTTATTATCCAAGGGACACATCCTTTCATGGATGGTCACCATATGTTCTCTATATATGGAACACTCATCATTGTAATAATACATCGATCATATATTATCTCATAAAAAATCAACATTGTATCAGAGAAAGACTGGGCTAACTCGCTCACGGAAGGGCCCAGGATCCTGAGAGGAGTCGCCCACAATGCCCAACAATGGAGAGATGGGTGGAGGATCATTGCCTTGCCGTTGGAGAATAAGTTGTCTCCCTGTGTGGAGGATGTGTGAAGGACATTGGCCGAGCATTGCAACAACTATGGTTGAATGGAGATGGAGTGAAGGTTGTAAAGGAGAATCGGAAATAATCAAAAGCCAATTTTTTTGGCCCATGGCCAAAATGGAATATGTGCAATATGCCAACGTTATCACCGACTATGGATAAAGGGTTTATTTGTGATTCCGTTGTTCCCTCGTAGTAGTACCAATCAGAGTTTACTTTCATCTTCTGTTGAATACCAGAGTTTGTGTATATAGGTCTACACTTTATTCACTGCTTGTTTCATTTTTTGGTTCTTGGAAAAGTTTTGTTTCTATGATCATAGTAGTATTGTTGTAAATCCATGGGCACAATGAAATGGTATTGTCAATGTAAAGGTTTGGCACCCAGAGTGGGGCTATTAGAATATTGTGCTTGTTTAACCATAGACAATGTCACAACATTGTCACCCAACCATAGGCACAAAGACACCCCCATGCACCTTAACCTTTGATAGAAAGAATGATTCTGGGAAGCAACACTAAACCCAAAAGATAACCAAGAGAGTGAGAGCACACCTTTCTCCAAAGGTAGCGCACCAAGCAGAAAGTCCCAAACCACAGACCAAGACCAGCACCCAGCCGCAGTCGTTGCAGTTGCACTCTTCCTCTAGACTTGTGCACCACTTTCTTGAGTGTGAGTGTGTTTCCAAATAAGCTCAAGCGCCTTCTATTTATACTAATCTGGCCAGGTGAATAGGTGTGTCTTCAAGCAGGGCCAACCTGTTGTTTTCTGGATATAATACTTCAATATTACTTATTCTGCTGAGCCAACTTGTCTTCCAGGGTTTTCACACATCTATTTAGGTTTTCTCTTGGTTGTGGAATATTCTATTCTATTCAAAGGTTTATCCATGGAGGTTAATACCACCTGTAGCTACCAAAACATCAACACTCCCTCTTAGCTAGGGAAGTATTTAACCATGATGTTCCCTTCTAGTATTCATATCCTTTCTCACTATGCCATGATCCTCTCACCATGGTTACGTAGACCATGCTACTAGTATCACCATTACGTCACACATGGCTACACCCATGTGGACCTAGCAATATCGTCTAGGGGCCACAACCTACTAGAGAACACTAGGGATACATCTTGTAGTGTGTGTCACCATCACCGTCATGAGCTACACCCACATGACATGCTCACCCATGGATACACCCATGTCATGAATATCATCATTACTATCATCATTATCCATCCATCTCACATGGCATGGGAAAGACCTACATGGTCTTATAGACTGGTAGCATCACCAGAGATAGACATGATATATCATGATCACCCAAATCATCTTATGAGCAACACCATCACAACCATATAGGTTCTCGACTACGTCACTAGTGTACCAAACTGTCTCATTGGTGTAGCAACAACTTGACACACCAGACCATCTCACTGGAGTAGCCTACAACTCGGCATAAAGCCTACAACTTGACACAAGGCCTACAACTCAACATGACACCTACAACTTGGCACAAGGCCTACAACTCAACATGAAGCCTACAACTTGGCACAAAGCCTACAACTCAACACGAAGGCCTACAACTCGACATGAAGGCCTACAACTCGACACAAAGGCCTACAACTCGACACGAAGCCTACAACTTGGCACAAAGGCCTACAACTCGACACGAAGGCCTACAATGTGGCACAAAGGCCTACAACTCGGCACAAAGGCCTATAACTCGGTACAAAGACCTACAACTAAGCATGAAGTCCTACAAGATCCTTCTTTTGGAATTCTGCCATCAACTCCATTTAACTGAGAGAATCCTTAAACCACACTTTCGTCTACTGCATGCCCTTATGCATCCTGCAAAGTGTCACGAAATATTTTTTCTTCGTGATCACTGACTCCCTCTGAGTCCTTTCAAGTCTTTCTTTTTTGTGGTAACCTTTCTGGAATAAGTAGGGAAACCCACTTGAAACATAAACAACAAGAGAAAAAGTATTTCCAATATAACAACATTTTACATAAGAACATATCAATTTCATGGTAATTCATTATAGCATTACCAAGGTGTCCTTCCTCAGAAAAAGAACAAGAAATATATCCTAGAGGAGATGTTAGTTCATATTGCAATTAAGTAAAATAAGAATTTATATTAATAGTACATGTTACTAAGTATTCATTTGTTCCTAACATTAATAAAATCTAAATAATTGCAATACCTAAGCAACAATAAAAATATCAATCTTGATATGCAAACCTGGAGTCTCGCTATTTTTCAGCTTGAGTTGCTTTTCTTCTGAGACAAGTATTCTTTCCAACACGGAGAGTGTGTTGTTCCTATGAATGTATTAGATTTGAGATCTTTTTGGCCGTTGAAGGAAAATCTCCCTGTGGACAGGTAGATCTCCTTAAAGAGATAGACTATTAACTCTAAGACAGAAAGTGCTTATCATGGTCACTGACTTCCTTTTAGATCTAGGTGGACTAGTGTGTGAGGAGGAAGGAGAAAAGAAGTACCTTTTACCGGTGTTTGTCCCTTCACACTCTAAGTTGAGCTCCAATATTTTGCTCCTTGATAAGCCCTGTAGACAAACAAAGTACGACCACTTCCTACTCTATCAAGATTAGTCCGAAATAGGTCTATCTACTAAAGAGACAAATTCATGTGAGATTGAACATGAATTAGAAAGAACCAGGCCAAGCAAATTATATTAATGAGGAAAAAACATTACTTATAGCCATAGATGAATTGCAGTAGTTTCGTCAAGTCCTCCTTGTCTACCCCTTGCTCAAAATATCCACGATATGAATGATGATAGCTTCACCGATTGCTCCCTATGAGATCATAGGTCTCTTGCTTCTAAAATATCTCTGTTCCAGCACCACTTATAAGATCATAAGTTTGGTGTGATTCTCCCTTTCAGTCCTCCCTTTCACCATGAGAAAGCTTGCTTATATAGCCTTGGAGAGAATTTAACCACTTGAGATATCCTTGGGGAAGTTGAGGATTTTCATCCTTCAGTTGAGGATCTGCCCTAAGATCATGGCTGGACTAGGGATTCAAATACAACTGCCTTCCAAGAATGAAAGGATCCTTTCCCCATTCATCTCAACAACTTAACTACTGCCCAGAATAGGTAGCGCTCCCTCAAAAAGGCCATCAGAGCACTGTAGCGCTCCCTAGTAGTGTATAGGGGAGCAACGACACGACACGAAACGGACATAGATATGTAATTGATAGATCAAATGAACATGGACTGACATGGGTGTTGAGACAAGATATTTGTGACGGATGACTCACGAGATGGATACTTCCCTTGAACACTGAGGCATGACAGCAGAAACATTACATGGACCAAAACTTGATGATGCAGTGGATGCTGTGACTTGCATCAGGTGACCCAGAGGAGTGAAAGAAACTCAAAGGATTGGCTCAGTGTAGAGGTTCAGTGGATTATAATGCGTGCAAAAGACAAAGTGCCGTGTTCAAGGGCGACTCTAAGAGTTACTTGGTAATGTTCTCACAAAACTGCTTGGCTTGCTTCTTTCAATTTTTTCCCCCATCCAGATAGACGAGTACCTCTTTTTAATTTAATGAGCTCAAAAAGGATAACACATGCTCGATAAAACTCACCTTCGGTAAGTTCCTCTTCCTTTGTTTAATGAACTGGAAGAAGTAAGGGGTCGATCCCATATGGGCCTGTCGATGTTTTGTTTAGCGAGTCCAAAGACAGAAAACTCGAAGGTTTTTCATGATTATAGAGTCTGGAAAAACACTTAAAAGATAATTCTCTCAGTTCCTTTTTCGTAAAGTAGTCTGATGAGACCGAAAAAGAGATAAACTATCGCTCAACAAACATTTTCTTCAAATACTTTAACGAGCGTGAAGAGAACAAGGTCACTCGGTGATCTTTTCATCTTTAGAGAGTCTGAAAAGAACTTAAAGATGACTCCAATGTTGTCCTTTTTCGTAATGTTAGTCTCGCGAGGCCGAAAAAGAGATAAATTATCACTCGAAAGACGCCCTTTCAAACTGTTTAACGAGTGGGAAAGGAAGCAAGATCACTCAAAAATCTTTTCATGTTTAGAGAGTCTGAAAAGAGCTTAAAGGAGACTCCAGGGGGTTCCTTTTTCGTGTATCCATACAGGTCCGAAAAAGAGATAAAAGTCTACCCGGATGCAATCTCATGTATTTACGAGCACGAGAAAGAACAAAGACTAAGCTCGGTATGCCCCCAGCATGAAAGCTAGTGGCTTAACTCCAGAATGATCAGCAAAGGCTGGAGACATGCCCTCCAAGCTTCAATTCATTCACCGATTTTGATGTCGTCACCAATTTCTCGACTGGATGAGAAAAAGGAGAAGGGTGGATGAAAAGAAGGTTCAAGAGGAGTGAATGTTTCATTTTTTAACGAGCTTGACACAGGAAAAGAACTATGCTCAAGGCCTCTGTTTCATTTTTGAACGATCTTGCCACATAGAAGAGAAACTATGATCGGGGTTTCGTCCAGATCATGGCTTCCAAGAGGATAATGCTCTGGAAGGGTACCATGTCAATGGATAAAACGTGGTCATGGCCTCCAAGAGATCTTCACTGGATGGAAGATAATCACTCGAGAAGGAACACATGTCGAGGGCCACGATAGGAGTAAGGAGATCAGGCTCCAATAATACTATCGAAGAAATCACCATGTCCACTATCGGATCCAAATCATCGAAAGTTGAAAGCATCGGAGATGATGAAAAATCAACACCAGGAGGGGAGATAGACGATATATCTGCCCGAATTTCTTCACGAGGGGGAAGAAAAGAGGATCGGTGACAGTTATTATCCCGAGGTAACTTTTCAATGCGAAACATTTCCGGAATAGATTCATCCGAAGGAAAAGTTGGGGAAATGTAATCGATCGCAGACGACAAGGAACTCAACCGTGATTGCATCGAGGAAATGTTAGGTGCCAATAGATGTTGTTCATTTGATGAGGGAGAAGCGGATTGGGTAGAAACGTATGATGTTTCGGCTGGACTAAGTGGCACGGTGTCACCTAGTGCATCAAATCCCAACGGACGAGGTGCAATCCGAGGGTCAGATGATTCCAAAGATTGATAATCCGCAGTCGAAATCATATTGACGGTGGCGATATGATGTGTAGTCAGTGGAAGTGGTGTAGGGAAGGTACCCATGAGGCTAGAATCTTTCATTAAGCCAACGCCAATGCTTTCATACGTGATCTTGTGGTCTCCCAATAAAGGAATATTGTTGGTAGCGGGAGCGCGAGCATCGGTCATGCAGAAATCCAACTGATCAAGAGTGACAATTTTTCCCTGGTGAGGAAATTGTACACATCGAAAGATCGATGAGGCAACGACAGTCATAGCATAAAACCAACTTCTTCCAAGTAACAAGTTGTAATCGAGGGGAGCATCGACCACCTCAACATCAACAGTAACAGTTTTGCCACCCAATTGGATTGGCAGGGACTGTAAAAGCCCATGGGGATGAAAACCTCACCCATCGAAGGTGCGTAACATCATTGGGGATTTGTTGAGTGCTGGTGATTTTAAACCTTTCCAACATGCTAAAGACATGACACAAGTTGAGGCTCCCTCATCCATAATAGTTCGATGGATTTGTTGATTGTGAACAACAACATCAACTTGGAAAGCAAGTTGGTGGGAGAGTCGAGATGCATAATTATCCAGGTTAAACATGATCTGATTGGAAGACTCAGGATCAACAACACCAAGAGCAGTCAAGAGCATTCTATGTTGACTGGGGTAGTGTTGTAGAACTTCTAACGCAGACATAGCACACGGTGCTTGAGCCAAATCTTCAACAATGTTGTAGTTTTGGGCGGCACGTGAACTAGGATTAAAGGTAGCTTTGCGGATAGTGCTCTTAGGAGGACATAAGATAGAGTCAAACGTGGGTTTCTCAATCTGAAGTGGTCTAGACAGAGGATTAACCGATGGAAGACTAACAGAGGATGATGATGGATACGGTAAAGTGCCGGTATCGTTAGTGTCTTTTCCCTTGTCAGGGTTACCTGGCGTGTCGTAGGTCTTAGAGCGAGTGGTCAAATTGATCCCATTAAACATATAAATATGTGCACTCGACGAGGCCTCATCATTATGATCGCTAGAACTTCCCCCAGGAGAGGGGGTTTGAGAAACCATGGATTTCTGCTATGGAAAAGGTTGAGTAAGCACATCGGGTTGTGACTTCCCTTGGAAAATTTTGGCCACTTCATTGCGAAGTGGACAATCTCGAGTGTAGTGATCGTCACCAAAAATGATACACGGTAATTTCAGTTTCCATTGTGGTTGATTTTCGATAGCAGGTGTTTGATTTTTGGGTTGTTCATTAGTATTTTTTGATTTATTCTTTGTCTTCTTCTTACCTCCGGATTGTTGTGAAGGGGCAGATTGAACTGCATTCACCTCAGAGATCTGAGTTTGGGGGGAGGTAGAGGAGGGTGTAGTCGATTTGGAAAGAGATTGAGTTTTGATGAAATCGATAACACCATCCGCATGAGATGAGGATGATGGATTAGAAGGATCGGTATTAGCGTGAGTAGCATTCATAAGAAAATCATACAAAGTACCATACTGGGAATAAACCAAATCTAAGTACTGAGCTCGAGCGATGGCTTGTTCCTCTGTGACCGCACCACCCATAGCGACATCGCGAGCGATCGGGGGTAACAGTGATTTAGTAAACCATTCTGCTAAGAGCATGTCAGGAATGACTGCCTTGATCATCCTTCGTCGTCGCCTCCACTCATGAATATGGTCAGAGATATGCACAGAGTTAGTTTGACGAAGGGAGGTCAAGAGTTCAGTACCTGTCTCGTAGAGAATAGGCAGTTGAAAGTGTGTGAGGAAAGACATGGCAAGGGAATTGAAATCATGAAAAGAAGCACGTGGTAGTTCAATATACCACTTTGCTGCTGAACCGGTAAGCATTCGCTGGAAAAGACGTAAACCTATAGAATCATCCATGAGGGAGTTTGATGAACACCACAAATGGAAATTCATCACATGGTTGTTTGGATCTTCGCCAGGGTTTCCGTCAAATTTTGGAATATCAGAAGGAAGCTTAGTTGGAATGACTGGCCAAACCGGTGAATGAGAAATAGGATCATTAGTTAACTGAGACAAGTCTGGTAGATCCAGAGTCGCAAGGAAAGGTAGATGTTGGTTAATGTGCGAATGATACTGGTGTGGCATAGGAACACCAGTAGAACCATAGACTGGGTTAGGTGGATAGTTGTAACCAGTAGGTCCTCCTACATACGGTTGTTGCTGGCCAGGATAAGAAGGATTCGATGGTGCATGAGAAACATGCACATAACCCGGTGGGTTCTGAACATTATAGACCGGGTGATTTATTTTCCCGTGAGGAGGATAAACATTTTGGCCTTGAGAATAGTAAGGAGTAGATCCCGTAGGCGGATACACATGAGGCCCATAAGGAGGATAAGACTGTGATCCCAGAGAACTCCAGGTGGTGTTTTGGATGCTGCCTGGATAAGATTGCCCGTAAGATGTTCCGGAAGGGACAGGATTGAATACTCCTCCTAGTGGGTTATTATACAAGTACCCCCCAATGTGGGGTTGAGTAAAAGTGCCTCCTAAAGATACTCCCCAGGATTGTGAATGGATTCCAACAAACGAGGGTTGCCCCCCTGCTAGCGGTGGATGTATGACCAGGGTTTGATTGGCAAACAGAGGTTTCCCTCCAAGAGGAGCATAAAAAGGGGACTGTCCCCCAGGAGGGGTATGCCCGCCATGGAAAGGTAGTCCTCCAAGAGGAAATGGTTCGTTGGATGGTGGTTTCCCTCTAGCCGGTTGTGTTTGGCCAACAGGGGTCTGTGTTCTCGGGTGAGAAGATGTCCCAGCATGTGGAACATGCAGAGTTGTAGAGTAAAATCTTGTAGAAACAGGGGTAGAGATTGAAGTTCTTTGGGGATGAGTAGAGGTGATGAGTCCAACATTAGGATGGACTTGTGTTGGTGTGGCAGTAGAGTGAATAACCTGATCGACTGGGTGATTCATGGTTTGACCAGATGGTCCTGTTTCACTAGGAGGGTCATGAGGTTGAAAGGGTTGGCGAATAGATTCGAAATGTTCATAGAGATCGCATCCCGATGAAGTCCTCCATACAGAATGAGCAGGTGTGGGATTGGTTTCTACTGCGGTGCTA
>JASDQU011247926.1:8039-18463 GCA_032191745.1 Picea mariana | reverse complement strand
CTTTTATCCATTGGATACATGATTTCTGTCTCCAGAGTATCTCTTCCTGCGCCCTTCTTTCTATGATCTGGTTGCTTAGTATAGTTTCCTGCTCCTTTAGGGAGTCCTTCAGTCCTTGAGAACAAATCTGTTGTTGGAGAGTTTGCATTTGTTGATTAATATTGACCTTTGCTTGCAAGATGTTTCCAAAGGTGGACTTGTTCCAAGATTTTAGTTGAAGCTTGAGGTTTTTAAGCCTCTGTTGAAATCTATACATCGGGGTTCTCGTTTGTGTGGCCGCGTCTTCCCATCATTTCTGTATGTTTGTTTGGAAGTCTAGGTGTGTCAACCAGAATTTTTCAAAGCGAAAGGGTTTTCTGCTTGGGGTACCATTGATATTGAGAGTCAGGAGTATCGACCAATGATCCAACCTCGGGGTGTCAATGACCGTGGCATTCCAGGCAAGGCTATCCAACATTATGGCTTCTGAAAGGAGGAAGCGGTCTAATCTACTGGAAACATGCTGAGTCCCTGAGCGTCTGCTGGACCATGTGAAGGGCCCATTGTCCGTACTAGTGTCAATAAGTTTGAGTAGGCCAATGGTTCAGTTGAAGAGCTTGCTGTCATTACCCAAGGTGTGAGTGCCTCCCT
The DNA here is from genome assembly GCA_032191745.1 of Picea mariana. Taxonomy (NCBI): domain Eukaryota; kingdom Viridiplantae; phylum Streptophyta; class Pinopsida; order Pinales; family Pinaceae; genus Picea; species Picea mariana. The sequence goes on along the minus strand of JASDQU011247926.1, from coordinate 17,833 downwards.
TTTTTTCCTCCAGACCTATGATCATGTTATAGTCTCCTTCGAGGTTCCAATATTGGGATCCAATGTGGTTGGATATCCATTCCAGGTGGTGAAGGAAGGCTCCCTTGTCTCCTGGTCGAGGAGGTCCATAGACGTTTGTGATGTAGCCCTGTTTGTTTGAAACAATGAGGCGAAAGGAGGTTGTGATGGTCCATTTAGAGGTGAAGAAGCTATCCAATAGAACTGTATGTGGATTCTAGAGAATCTCTAGGCCACCTGATGCCCCTCTAGAATCCAGTCCCACCTACTGGGCTTGCTTCCATCATTTTTGAAGAATGGATGAAGCTTCCTCTCCTGCACATTTTGTTTCCTGCAGAAGAAGTATGTCTGGTTGTTCCTTATTGATTCTCTCTTTGAGAAAATCATGTTTTCTTTTGGTGTCAAGACCCCTTATATTTTAGGACAGTATCTTCATGAGGATGAGGGGGGTTGGAGGGGAGGGAAGCTATTTGAGATCAAATGTATTTGACCTGAGTTGATGAGAAAGTTTCCAACATCTTGAATTAGTTGGTGTTTTGGTTTTTGGCCTCTCTTTTTCTCATCTTTTGTGGGTTTACGTTGATCCTTCGGGGTGCCTTTTTGGATTCCTATATTTAAGCCAGCTTGGGTTGATCCCCCTGCCGAGGAGTTGAGGAAGACTTTGTGTAAGTTGCGCAGTTGATCCGGTGGTATGGTGTACAATTGCTTCTTACGGTAGGCATGTTCCAGATGTTCCATATCTATACCTGCTAGGTCTTGATCCTCCAGATCCAGATCTGGATCTCCTATATCAAGTCCTAGATTTTTAGGAAGAGAGATCCCTGTGATAGTAGGTTGCGAGGGGGATAAGGCAGGGGGGTTAGGAATGTCGGGGTTTTGGCTGGTCACTGGGGGTGTCCGAGGATTGGTTGAAGAGGAGGGGGTATCCGATGTGGTTTGAAGGGCTTCAAAGGAATTTTTGGTTGGGGGTCCAGGGGGGGGGGTTGAGGTGGGGATATTTTAGCTGGGTGTCTTCTTCTACCTGTGACTTGGGTGAAACCATCCTTGGACTTGCCAGGGTCTTCCATATAAAGTTTGGTGGGGTTGTTTAAATGACATTCACGGAAGAGATGACCATGTTCGTGGAATTTGCGACAATGAAAGGGTATATGCTCATAATCGAGAGTTTGAGACCATTCCTCATTTTGGTAATCTAGGGTGATGGATTTGGGGAGAGGTTTGGAGATATTCAAATAAACAAAGATGTGGGCATAAGAAATGTACCTTCGTTGCCTTGTCACCTCCGAGGATTTGACATAGATTCTGATGGTGTTTCCAATTCCTGCCAGGATCTCTTCAAGACAAAATTCCTATGGGAGTGAATATAGTCACAGCTGTACTGGGGCGTGGGTGAAGTCTTCCTTTTTTGGGCTGAATATTTCCATCCAGAAGCGGAGAAAGAGGCTTGTTGAGTTGTAGAAGTATGACCCTCCTTCAAAGATTCGATTTCTGTCTTCTATGTTGTGTAGTATTATTTTAAAGAATCCTTTTGATGCAAGTTGGAGGTCATAGTGACCCTTAGGCTTCCACCAGTGCTGAATCCATTTGACTAGGCCTTTTTTCGAGGGCCATAGCCCCAAGAATTTCCCTATCAGGGCGAAATCCCTCATGTACTTTTTCCGATCTTCTATTCTCGGAGAGCTGATGATATTTTTGGGGGTGATCAGGGCTTGCAGGATGCATTTGCCCGGTTCCCAGGTGCGAGTAGTTTTCGGGTAACTGGTTTCTAGATCGATTTCCATCGGCTTCTCCTTTGTCATTTCTTCCTCCAATATTGTCTGCCACATCCCTTCCGGGAGTTCAAAGGTTGGCCGTTTGAAGTGGTAGGGGACATGCTCCTTGTTTGTAATAGTGCTGTAGGAGGGGGCTGAGTGATCCCATCCCTCAGTCTCCATGAGCGCAATAGTAGGAGAGAAATGGATGGGTTCGAGGTTGAAACCCTAGCGGTTGGGTTCGAGGCTCGTGTGCATATATATTTCTCCTATCTTGTCAACCTAGTTCTGTTGATATTATCACTCAATGTACTCATTATTTTAGTTTGCTCTTGGGATAGGTTATAAATAGTTTGATTAGATTAGTTTTCTTTTAATTAGATTAGTCTTAGGATTAATTATAACTCTTTATGGGACAACTCATTGTATTTCCCCTTTTTCTTATTTTAATTCTGAGTGGAAACGAGGCCCACATACTCGTCGAAAATGCTACACGAAATGAGAGTAGGTCTAATTGGAACTTTCCATTGGGCATTCTCCTTTACATGCTTGACAGGCCATTTGGACCCGTCAACCAGAACCGAGAAATAAACCCTCTTTGGAATTGGTATATTTCATTCAAATATTAAGGCTAAGTTATTAGAACCAAGGAGGAAAAATAATCCCTCACCCAATCAAGATAAAAAATGGAGATCAAGTCCCAACAAGAAGGGATCCTCATGAGAACAGCCTTCCTTAACAAGATTAACTATGGACTGATAATCTTACTTGATAATTCTTGCTAGGGTTCCAATATGGATAGACAAATCAAGGCACCAAATAATCATCAAAATAACGAAGGAAGAAGAAGAAGAAGAGTTAGTCCAAAATGTCTTCCTTCCAAGTGGTAGATTTTACCCTTCAATGGATCAATTTAGTTAGCTTGTAGAAGAATTGAACATTTTACCATCAATATTTATGCACCAAATAAGAACTAAGATGAAGAAGATTTAATATTTTACAACAACATACATGAAGAAAGAAACGTTTACACAACCATATGCTCCAAGAAAAATATGTCAATTAAGCTTCAAGGAGTGGAAGCTCCAAAAATACAACTAGGAGTGATAATGAGGAAGGGGACCTCTTTATATACAATGTTGATTAACTTACTTTAAAATAAAATAATAATATCTCATGTGATATCCTTATATCTATCCTAGGGAGGAATAAACTAACATTTCCTCCAACTATCTAGTCAAAAATACTTTAAAATTGGGGTGGTCAAGCCACATATACAATGATCCAAGTAGAAAAGACCCAAGATAGAAGAATGTCTCCATCAAAGAGGGAATAATATCAGTCAAAGGTGCAATGTCAGCCTCCAAAGGCCTCAAAGTGGATAGATCCAAAACCAAATCCTCAAAGTAGGCAATGAAAGCCTCCTAGATCTCCTCTAAGGTGGATGTATCACTGTTCAAGGGTGGACAAACACTAATGGATGCATAAAAAAATGGGCCATGTGGCCTCAAGAGATAGGGAACTCTTAAAAATGGGAACATATCAACATCTAACTCCCCAAATAAGAAAATTTTTCAAGAAAAATATGTGGGGCATTCCTCCAACCAGTGGTCAAAGTTACAACAAAATTTTTCCCATGGCAGATTTTAAAAACACCATATCTATGCCAATTTTTTTTCTCGATTTTCTATTATGACCTCATTTTGGAAATATTGTGTCCATTTTTCATCTTATGGAGTTGATATGGATAAATTTTTATCATTGTGTCAAAATATGACTGCTCCTTAAGTTAGGCCACCCTGAAAATATGCAATGCAACCCTAGATCTAGGGTCTAGAACCTCCTAGATTTTATCCAAGGTGAGACGTCCCATAAAAAAGCATGATAAAATGTGTAAAGTAACCTGCAAAGTGGACATCATCCTCAAATCAAGAAAGTGGATACATGATACAATGCCTCAACATGTGGACTGTGAATAACACTCAACCATCTCCATGAAAAGAATGGTCGACCCCTCTAAAATAAGGAATGTATGACATACCTTAATATATCGCTTCCTTATATCTTTGTTGTCCCTGCTTTGCTCTGGTGCTCTTGTGAAATCAGATCTGCAATGAAATGAACCAACCAAAGTGAAAGCAACAACAGTAGATTCAATGAAAACCTAAACATGTGATCAAGGAGTCATGTAATAAAATGCTAATGATTTTATGGGAAAGAAACATTCCACTGTATTATATAATGTGGAATAAAGATACAACGAGATGCCTTGATGTCGTCAGGTTCCTTCCAACAGTTCCTTTCTTCCCACACACTTCTTTCTTCAATGGATTTCGAGACTGTGTATCTTATAGCTACTCACAATCTATCTTGACAAAGCAAAGCTCAAAGCCAACATAAATTTCCCAAGCTCCATCCAACTAACTTTCTCCATGAGATCTCCTCTCCTTTTATAATCTAAAGAGGATAAGGTGAGGAGGTTAGGATGATCCCACTAAATCATGAAAGCGAGTAAGATCCAAATCATTCAGAGGCCACCTCACCATAGAAGATTCTCCTTCTAGAAGAATCGAGAAAATGGTCGTTTTTCCCATGTACAAAGGCCGCCGCACCCTAGCTATAGAGAAACCCGTGGAAACTCCGTAGTCTAGATATATTGAAGCCTACAGAAATCAGGCATTTCCGCACCCTATGTATAGAGCAGCTTGCAGAAATCCTCTTTAATAGGGTTTTTACAAAGGAAAATACAACTTCTTATCTCAGGGAAAAGTTATTCTCCCTTCTTTTTTTAGGAATTCAGGCCACTGACCCCTTTGAAGGAAACATATAGGTTTACATCATTAACGGTCATAGGGATGATGAAAATAATGTGTAACAAAGATCCCCCCAAAGTATGAAGTTAGAACAAAGTGATATCTGAAATACTTTGTCGAGTGTGTGTAGGGAACAAGGAACACGTCGGTTGGAAACCTGCCAACAAACAAGGAAATACAATACACTAATATATCATCACTGAGGTAGGCATTCCCATACTCAGAATACAAATGACTCAAAGCATAAATGCCAACATGTGAAGATCCATGTCAAGTAATACAGGTCATGGCCACTAAACATACACTGTGGATCCATGCCATTATGACTCAAATATAAACATAACCACCAAAAATACACTGTGGATCTATGTGTTAAAAACTCAAATTTGAACATAGCCACGAGATATGCAATGTGGATCTATGTAATAGTACACTGAATATACTCCAATGCAACCTGAATCTATGAGAAAATATCCAAGGTCTTCATCTTCACCACTCTATAGCACGAATCTAACCATGTGAATACATGTGTTGAAGTCGAACATGGTAGAAACAACTTGATTACCGGTCATTAGTGAATACCGTTAACAAGTGTGAGGGAAATCACCATTAATGTCAATGACTCCCAAGGTACACTAGTGCAATCCAACGGGTGTGAATTAATGAGATGAAGTTGAACACTCGACAGAATCTCCCGATCAGGGGTCGATAATGAAAACCCACTGTCAAAAGCAAGGAAACCTTCCATTGAGGCATGCAAGTTCCAAGGTACCAATTAGTTTCTAAGTCTAATTCCTGGATAATGAGTTAAAGTCGACAGGAAAAGACTCATCACAGGAGGGCCTTAATGTATCCCCCACCAATGACATGAAATGGGTAAAATATTTGAGGTAGATCAGAGTAACAAGTGATTTGGGAATGATTGAGGGATGGCTGACGCAATAGAAGGATCAAGGACTACAGAGATGGCTGACGCAATAGAAGGCTTTCCGAGTCAAACTTATTTTGAGCATATCAACACGACACGACATGACACGACACGACATGACACGACACGACACGACAACTGCCTTAGAAACATTGACTCAACAACAGGGACCACAGACCAATTTGTAATCTTATAAAGGAATGTGATCAAGAGACAAGTGGATTTTCCAACCTAGACACAAAGCGAGTGAAAGGGTGTCATGTTCAAAGGTGACTCTTCCATAGAGTACATGTTTAGACACATTTCTTTCCCAATTTTTCCCCCACCATTTCTGGCGAATACCTCTTTATTTTTACACAAGCTTGAGGAGGATCACATATGCTTGAACTGTAATCTCATCCTTCGGATGAGTCCCTCAGAGTATATTTAACGAACCCTAAGAAGGAGTGTTTTGGTCCCATATGGGCCTTTCGATGTTTGTTTAACGATTCCAAAGAAAGAAAGCTCATAGGTTTTTCATATTTAGAGAGTCTGAAAAACACTTAAAGAGAACTCTCTCAATTCCTTTTTCATAAAGTAGTCCGATGAGACCGAAAAAGAGATAAACTATCGCTCAATAGATGCGCTTTCTAATACTTTAATGAGCGTGAAAAGAACAAGATCACTCGATAATCTTTTCATGTTTAGAGAGTCTGAAAAGGGATTAAAGGGAACTCCAGGGGGTTCCTTTTCCGTATAACCTTTATGAGTCCGAAAAAGTGATACAAATTTACTCGGTTACATTCTCATTGATTTATGAGAATGATAGAGAACAAAGTCTAAGCTCGGTAACTTATTCTCATGTATTTACGAGCATGAGAAAGAACAAAGACTAAGCTCGAGATTGTTTTCATTTTTATGCAAGATTTAAAACAAAACAAAACTATGCTTGGACCTGGTTTCATTTTTACACAAGCTTGAACCAGAGGAAACTATGCTTGGGTTAGGTGGTTTCATTTTTTTATAAGCTTGAACCATAGAAAACTATGCTTGCGACTTCCCAACGCATCGTTGGTACTTAGCCCCCAGCTTAAGAAGCTAGTGGCTCAACTTCAACATGAAGTCTAGAGGCTGGAAGCATTTCCCCCCAAGCTTCGTTTCACCCAACTACAAAGGCAGAGGAAAGGAAGCTTCAAATACTAGACAAAGGACTTGACTCAACAGAGAGGGGGAAGCTGTTTCATGTTTTAACGAGCTTGACACAGGATAGGAACTATGCTCGAGAATCTAGGTTCAATCTTTAGACCTCTGTTTCATTTTTTAACGAGTATGACACAGAAACATGAACTATGCTCATAGCTGGTTTCATTTTTTAATGAGCTTGAAATCAAAAAATCATGCTCAAAGCTGGTTTTATTTTAATGAGCTTGAAAACAGAAAACCATGCTTAAAGATGGTTTCATTTTTGAATGAGCTTGAAAACAGAAAACCATGCTCAAAACTCTCTTCTTGATCATGGCTTCCAAGAAGACAGTGCTCTAGAAGGACACCATGTCAAGGGACAAAACTTGGTCATGGCCTCCAAGAGATATTCACTCGGTGGAAGAGACACACTCTGGAAGGACACCATGTCGAGGGTCACGACAGGGGTAAAGAGATCAAGCTCTAAAAACCCTATCTAAGAGATCACCATGCCAACTACTAGATCCAAGTCATAAGAGACTGATCTTACAGTGAGAGACTCATCTTCATCAACAATTGAAAGCATGGGAGACAATGCCACATAATTAACATGTGGTAGGGGAAATACCAACTGCATATAAGAACCATTTAGGGAGGTAATCTAGTTAGGACCGATGAATGAAAGTTGATCAATAGTCACAATTATTCCATCGTGGGCGAAAGATATCACACGAAAAAGAGTGGACATAATAGATTTCACGGCATAGACATAATCCTGCCCAAGGAGTAAAGAAAAATCCAAGGGGTCTTGGACTACCATGACGTCAATAAAGACAATTTTCCCTCCCAAAGTTACATGAAACTAAGGAAGGGTCCTTAAAGGTTGACTGGTTCTTCTGATAAAAACTAACAGATTCTGTGTAGCCGGTGCAAGCTGAGGACAACCCAAAATTTTCCAAGCAATAGAGGACAAAATACTAACGGTCGCACCTTCATCTATTAGCGTTTGAGGAACGTCCCAAACACAAACCTGTACTGTAATCTGGAAAGGAATGTGAGAGGGAAGACGAGGTCCAGTTAGAACACCCCAATTAAAAAGGATGGCCTCATTACTTGGAGGAGGTTCCATGGGAGAAGGAGGAATGCCCCCTGGCACGGTAGATTCCGTATCAATGAGAAAAACATGGGCAATATCGGGTTTACTCTCTATTGGGAGAGTAGGATCGACTGATAATGACTTCAAATAGACCACTTGGGTTTCATTCTCCAAGGGGAGAATTGGGTCGACAGGTGGAAATGGATCGACCGCTTGGGTTTCACTCTCTGGCGGGGAGAGTGGGATTGACCGAAGATGGGATCGGATCAACCACTTTGTCAACTAGTTCAACTAAGGATGTGACCAAACTGACGACATGATTAACCAGATTGACTGACGAAGGGACCAGATTAATCAATCCATCAACTACAAAGGGGTTGAGAGAAAGATTATGGTAAGCAGCTAGAAGTTGAGGTTGTGAAACAGTCATGTATTCCAGGAATTTTGAGGCTTTCTCCATATGAGGGAAAAGGTGCGTTAGATGACTCCCTTTGCATAACATACATGGGAACTTGACTCTACTTTTCTTTTTTCCAACTGTATCATGACTAGTTGACGAGAGATCATCAACATGTTGTTCAGAGGCTAACGACATGGGTTGGCAAGGGTGTGTAGACCATGCTTCTATAACCTTGGATAGACCAGGGAAATCTTTAAGAAGATGGATATCCTTACAAATCCTGCAAGGGTACCTCGACTTACGAGGTGTTTGGGTGATCTTGGCACCATCAACACTCCCAACACGATTAACAGTAACTGGTTTCTTCCCAACATGTCTGACAGTAGTTGGAAGTTTGGACCCATGTTTATTTTTCTTCTTCTTATTCTTCCATTTCTTCTTTTCCTTATCCATCGACTTACTAGCTTTAGAGCTTTCACTCGGTGAAGATGATGAAATGGAAGAAGACTTTGAAAGTGAAGAAGGCGAAGAATATCTTACTGGTGAAGAAGGTGGAGGATCAACATGAGGTTGATGTTATTGGGGGGAAGTGCTTACAAATGAATCATTAACCGCACTCAGGACTACCTGAGTGGAAAACAACCATACTGATAATCCAATTGTGAGACCTGAAAGACTCAAAGTAGCGATGTGAGGAGGACCAATGTTTCCGTAAAAAGGAAAAACAAAAGGTTCTCCTAGAGCAGGGGTTCCTTCATTAGTTATTCTGGTAACTGATGCAATTAAAAACTAAAATCCAACCTAGAGTCCACCAAGGGAAAACAAACAACACATGCTAAAAATCTAGTAAGCAAGCAAGCAAACAAAACCTTCTCACAATGAGCACACTAGTTGGTGATGAAATCCAACGTCAAGAGAACAATATAATAAGGGGATGATATAGAGCAGGTGGAAAAGTTACATTGACGACCTGCTTAACAGACTTATACCCTGGTGAAAGATCCCACACATAAACGTGGGTATACCCTCCAAGGAGCCTGAGTGAGTTTGGCCAACGTCGATTCCAGGTACCGTGAAGACTTGCCCCTCCACAGTCACCTTGTGTAAAGACCCTAAAGAGATATGCTACTAAGGTTACCAATTACTACAATGATGCCCTTTGGAAACAATCGACAGTCCGATCCACGCGCAAAGGCAAGGTATCTAGCCCGAAATCAACTTGAAAGGATTCCACTCATCATTGTGGGTATACCTTCAAGCGACCCCCATAATACGTGCAATCTCTACACCAAGACCAACAAAGCAGGGTGAGTAACTCCGCTATTCTCAATGCGACCTTGTGATTGACCCTTGTGTTAGAAGGGCTTCCTAAGACAAAATTTAATAAGTGGATTTCACTGCTCCCCAATGATCAGTCGGATCTCAACATATGTGCATGTAACAACTATGAACGCTTCTCATTAGTTTGCAATTTGATTATTTAAAGGCATTAATGTGATTATTAAATGCTAAAATCTGCAAAACTGAAAGCAATAGAAAGAGAATATGGAACAGAAAATGAGAGACAAGAACAAAAGAGTTTGATAACGGAGTTCACCCCCTTCACTGGGCTACGTCTCCGGGTCCC
>JASDQU011247922.1:9667-25609 GCA_032191745.1 Picea mariana | reverse complement strand
ATAATAAATATTAAATATAATATATTTTCCCTCTTTTCAATATTAAATATAATATTGGAGATTATTTAAGCCTAGGTGCAGTTTTCAAGGAATATAATATAATATATTATATTATACTACGGTTTATTAAAATGATTACACGTGAATGAAGCTAGCTCTTTTTAAATATTAAATAATGTGGAAATGTGTATAAGCAGGGCCACTTCGAGGCTTCGGAACTTTAGGGCTCCAGGAGGTGTGAGTATAAAGAATGTGTTGGAGAGCCGAAGGAGTTGACCCGAAGAGCTCTCTCTCTCCCTCTCTTTCCAATATTAAATATAATATTTGGGATTTCATAAACCTGGGTGCAATTTCCAAAAAGGTGTATTATAATTTTAAATGAGTTTATTATGATACTCGTACGTGATATTGTACCAACACTTTTTCCCTTTTTAATTTAATATTTAATGCAAAATCACGTGTAAGTGTGGACCCTTCGAGAGTTCGGGGCTCCGGGAGTCTGGATTTCGAAACTCTGGGAGTTCGGAGCTTGGAGACTTCAAGATGTTTGGGGGTGGTAGAGTGCACATGCAAAAGGGTCAAAGGCCCGAACCTACCTTCCTGCATTCCAAGGTTATAATATTATTAAACATAATTAATTATATTGCATGGTAATATAATTACTTGTATTTGCATAATGGCATAATTTACATGGGACCCTCTTCGTAGCTTCGACATTCGAAAGATTTGGATATGTTCATAAAAGCATGATGGGAAATTTCGCCTAAGCATGGAGCCTTAGGTAGTAATCAATATTAATAATTCACGGTGCTCCTTTGATATATTTAATCATATTATAATATAATTAAATAGAATCATATTATAATATAATTAACAAAAGAACAAATTTGTAATAATAAATATCAAATTGAATATAGTTAATCATTTTTCCCCAGTAAATACATAAATATGCATATATTTATATATATATATATATGTTAAATTACATTAAAAATTGGTATGGAGTTGCGTGTTGGGGAGGAATTGAATTATATACCTTAATTAAGAATAATCAACTTAAGTATATTATGGAGAAATTAACCTCATTGTGTTAAAATATAATTACTCATAATTATCATGAGTAATTAATTGAATTATTGCTAAACTACTTCTAATGGGGAGAAAGAGAAAGTAAAACCTCGGTAATTACTAGGTCAGGAGTATTAGGCTAAGCAAAAATTAATTACTGGATAATTAGTTTGTGGAGAATAATTATCCTTAATGAGGTTTAAGTAATTAATTACCAAAGAATGGTATTCTACGAAATATTAATTAAGTATTTTGATTGGATTATAGGAGAGGGACAAATGTCATTCTCCAGTCGAGCAAGCCTAAGCGCACTTTGGTGACATGGCGAGTTGATGCTGACTAAGAACATCAATGTGATGGCACATGTTAATCTTCAATGGGTTGACGAGTTGAGTGGGATCCAGTAGGATTGGTAAACCTTAGGTGTCGAATGGATCCTAACAGTAGGTCGGGAGATCTTGCATCCATTGAGGTTGTCTATCAAGAGAAACGGAATATCCCTCGATACCTTGGGTTCGAAGTGGAAAGACTGCTCGAATTGCTCAAACTCAGAATGGATGGTATCAAGGGGAAATATTCCTCGATACCATATTCATTGGAGGTAAGCAAAGAGTGTGTTGGGAGAAGACTCGAGTTACGATGGATGCAGGCGTATGTGGAACAAAGCTCCACTATGGCAGGCTAGGCTAGTACCACATCAAGACCAAGGTGTCGCCACATCAGTTGGTGTGGACAATGAGAGGTCACGAGGATGCCACATGGCGGTAAGAGAGATGTTGCCTATGTAAACCCAAGAACTTCGAAAGGTCATAAACCTCGTTCCAGAGATCAGTTCTAAGTGAACTTACCATCGTTGGACAGCTCTTGATGAGTAGAAAACGATGGAGATGTGATAGAGAAGATTTGAGATAGTTGAGAAAAGCAAAAAATTTATACCCCATCCCTTAAAAAGGTACTTAGGGGTCGAGTGTGTGACAGGTTTATGTTATCCCTGAAGATGGGACAAACGAGCAACAATTGAATTGCAAATTGTGTGGGTTTCATATGTCGGGAGGGAATTGCAGGTTGAAATACCATTTAGCTAAAATCTTCAAGCATGATGTTGGGGTTTGTACTAATACTGCCCCGAAGATTATGAGAATTGCATTTGATTCACTTGAAGCAAAGGATAAAAGAAAGAAGACGCAACCATAAAGAAGGTCGAACTTACAGTTAGTAGTTCAGAGACATCTACCCCCGAGGGTAGTGGGAGGAGCTCCACGGATTCAGCTACAGAGAGGTCCTCATCTTTTTTTGTTCCACGAACCAGTGTTGGAGCACAACCTTCCATCAGGTCAGTGTTGAAGAAAAGGGAGAAGTAAAAAGCAAACAAGGTTATGGGGAGGTGTCTTTTCTGGAGTGACATACCTCTCAACATCACCAAAAACAATCCATTTTGGCAACCAATGTGTGATGCCATTGTTGTTGTTGGTCCATGGTATAAAAGCGCTACCTTTGAAGAGTTGCCATGGCCAATTCTAAGCAGAAAAGGACATCGACTCTAGATTGACGGAGTTGAAGCAGTCATGGGAGATCTCTAGATGCACAGTGATGTCTGATGGCTGGACAAATAGGAAGGGTAGGACCCTTCTCAATTTCTTGCTACATTGTCCTAGAGGTACCATGTTTAACAAATCAGTGGATGCATCGACACATGTGAAAGATGCAGCATTGTTGTGTGAGTTGATGGATGCGATCCTCCAGGAGATCGGTTTGCATAATGTGGTGCAAATCATAACAGATAATGCAGCAAATTATGTGGTTGCTCGTAGGTTGCTTATGGAGAGGCACCGCTCATTGTTTTGGACTCCATGTGTTGCACACTGTATTGATTTGATGCTCGAGGATATGGGGAAAACTTCCTTCATCAAGAAGGTGATTGATCAGGCTGGGAGCATCCCCAAGTTCATATATAACCATACTTTCGATCTTAGCCTCATGAGGAGACACACCATAAACTGGGAGTTGCAGCATCCTGCAATCACTCGTTTTGCCACCAACTTCCTTACTCTTAAGTCCTTGCTTCAATGTCAGTTTGAGTTGAAGAAAATATTTGTTGGTGATGAGTGGCAAGATTCTACATATAGCAGGAGAGAGGATGGGAGAGCCACTGCCAGAGTGGTGTCCAGCGACTCCTTCTGGGAAGGAGTGGTAGAAGTGTGCTCAATGAGTGAACCTTTGGTAAAGGTTCTAAGATTGGTTGATAGTTATAAGCCCGCAATGGGCTATTTGCATAAGGCCATGGATCAAGCCAAAGAAGCTATCTAGGGTTATTATGTGGGCAGGGGTAGCCACGGGTTTCGTGTTAAAATATGATAACTCAGCACTGAAATGTTTGCTAATAATTTCCTAAAACTCAAAAATTAAACTTGTTGATTTAAATATGATAAATTATGCAAAACACCTATAGCTGAGTTATAACATCAGAAGTCACAACGGCAACACAAAGTAAACCAAGCATAAATAAGACAACACCAGATGTTACCCTAGAAACCCTAGTGTGGGGAAAACCAACTAAGTGGGGGCTTCATTTTGGCTCTTGAAATAAGATTACAGCAACATACAAAATGAAATTTCCCAACAGATTACACTTCCTTCCCTCAGCCAATTTTCCCAACTAATGGTTGTACGGCCCAGCTAGATTCTGGATTGTACGAACTAGCCTATACGGCCTGTCCAAAATCTGTCTACTACTGCTGGTTGAATTTGGCCCTGATTCAGCCTCTTTTCCTCTGCCTAAGACACAAAAAAATTAGCCTTCTAGAAGTTGTAGATGGCCTAAGTTCGACCTCCCTTTATTGCACAATATGGCCTCTACTTTGGCCTCTGCTTGTTGCCCAAAGTTGGCCCAGAACTTGCCCTTCTCTACTATTGATCCTCCTCTTCTCTCCCAGCCAAGCACCCCTCTCTCTCTCACTTGCTCAACCTCACAAATGAGAATTCATGTCCAACTCCACCCTTAGCCCCTCTTTTATCTTACCTTCATCCCCAATTTACATTGAGATGTGTGCCCAGCCTTAGGCCTCAATGGTTGAGATTGGGGTTGATGGACCCCACTCTCCATTAAGTGGTGTTCCCCCCTTTGGACAAGGTCCCACACTCCACTAGCATCCTCCTTCATGAAGTGCACCCTCTCTCCTTGGGCCCCACATTCCACTCAAGGTGAAATTTTGCTACAAGCCTAAGTTAGACTTAGGCTGAGATAAAGGAAGTTGATCTAGGTGAATTTAAGTGTCACTCAACTAGCCTAGGACACAGGCATAGTTGAGACACCAACCGAGCTACAAAATCTAACACTCCCTCTTAGTGAAAGAGGTGTCTCCACTCGGATCAATCCCTGATCCCATCAAGCATGTTGTTGTTGTAGTTGCTCCATCTGAAATGGAGGACATCCCAGTTACTTGTGTTGCACTCTGATCTGATGTCCTGCTCATTTCCTCCATCAATCTGAAGTCATACCAACTGACTTTCTTCGACACTGATCTCTGATCCAAGACCCCCCTGGACCCACCTACAGACTGTCCCAACAACCTGTACATCATACCTTGCATTATGCCAAGCCTCACTACTGCATCTAAGGCCGCTCCCCCTACACATAGGAGTACTTGTCCATCCACGAACATCACTGTATACAGCATATCTGCCAAAGTTAATACAGAGAGCAAGTTAACTCTCAGCTCTAGTACATACATCACCCCATCCACCTCTAAGGACACTCCTGACTCTAGCTGCAATTTGACACATCCAACCCCCTTTACTGCATGAATGGTGTGCACCCCACTCTGCACATGCAAGTCTGAGCCGGTCTTTGAAACACTAGGGAACACCAACCTCATTCCTGTCATATGGTGAGATGATCCACTGTCCTCCAACTCAGCCAATCAGTTGTTGATCGAAAGAGAGGCAACGAGAGAAAATTCATCCTCGAATTTCTCTGCAAATGCATCCATCTCAATAGATGTTGTGGTTGCTACCTCCAACTCCTTCTTCTTCTTGGGACATTGGTTGGCATAGTGGCCACTCTTGTGACATGCAAAGCATCTCACTTTGCCCATGTCTCTGGAGCCTCCCACTCCACTATCCTTCTTCACATGAAGAGCCACAATCTCTTCCTCTTCACTCTTTGGCTGGCTAGCTTGAGTGGCATCTAGTCTCAGCTCCTCCTGGATGAAGTCATCCCATAATCTCTCCCAATCAGGGAGCTTCTCTCGAGCCACAACTCCACGGACAAATACTTCCCACTGTTCAGAGAAGTCATTCAAGGTTGTCCACTCGAACTCAATCTCGTCCATTGCCTCTCCCACAGCTACCAGTTCATCTCGAACCTGAGTGAACTTTGTGAGGTAAGTGACCACCGACTCTCCCTTGGCCATCTTCGTGCTTCTCAACTTCTCTTTGAGCAACATCTTCCTACTCTGGTTGTCATAATGGTATAGCTTTACCAGGGCCTCCCACATGTCCTTTGTTATTTTTTTACTAGACAAATGTGGAATGATGTGGTCTTTGACACCACCCACAAGTATCCTCCTGGCGTTGACATCCTTCTTGGTATGGGTTGCTAGTTGTATTGGATCAGTTGGGGCTACACTTTTCCTTCAGCAATTTCCAGCGGCCCATTCTCCTCTAACACCAAGATGATACGCTCCCTCCAAGAACAAAAATTTGAGGCTCCATCCAGCCTTTCCTCAAACCTTAAGCCTACACTAGCCATTTGAATTTGTTGCCATGTTTTCCACAAACCTTTTGATCTCACGTCCCACTTGCTGATTTATCCTTTTTGGTTTGCACAGCAAGTACCTTGGTTGTCCTGTACTCAGATGTTGCGCTCTGATACCATGTTGAAATCTAATAACTCAACACAGAATGTTCACCAATAATTTCCTAAAACTCAAAAGTTAAACTTGCTGATTTAAATCTGATAAATTATGCAAAACACCTACAACTAAGTTATAACATCAGAAATCACAGTGGAAACACACAGTAAACCAAGCATAAAATAAGACAACACCAGATGTTACCCTGGAAACCTTAGTGTGGAGAAAACCAACTAAGAGGGGGCTTTATTTTGGCTCTTGAAAGAACATTACAGCAACATACAAAATGAAATTTCTTACGGAACTTTCCCAGTAGATTACACTTCCTTCCCTTAACAAATTGGTCCAGTTGATGGTTGTACGGCCCAGCTAGATTCTAGACAGTACAGCCCAACCTGTGTACATCTCGAGTGCGACTTGTACGATCTGTCCAAAATTTGCATGTTGTTGTTGGTCAAATTTGGCCCTGATTCGGCCTCTTTTCCTTTGCCTAAGACGCCCAAAAATTAGCCTGCTAGAAGTTGTTGTAGCTAGCCTAAGTGCGGCCTCCCTTTGATGCACAGTATGGCCTGACTTTGGCCTCTACTCATTGACCAAAGCTGGCCCAGAACTCACCCTTCTCTGTTGATGATCCTCCTCTTCTCTCTCAACCAAGCACCCCTCTCTCTCTCACTTGCTCAACCTCACAAATGAGAATGCATGTCCAATTCCATCCTTGGCCCCTCTTTTATATTGCCTTCATCCACCATTTACCTTGAGATGTGTGCCCAGCCTTAGGCCTCAATGGCTGAGATTGAGGTTGTTGGACCCCATTCTCCACTAAGTGGTGCACCCCCCTTTGGACAAGGTCCCACACTCCACTAGCAGCCTCCTTCATGAGGTGTGCCCTCTCTCCTTAGGCCCCACATTCCACTCAAGGTGAAATTTTGTTGCAAGCCTAAGATAGACTTAACCTGAGATAAAGAAAGTTGATCTGGGTGAATTTAAGTGTCCATCAGCTAGCTTAGGACACATAGGCATAGTTGAGACACCAACCAAGCTACAAAATCTAGCATTCCATAGACAGATGCTATTGTGGAATTTGATTGATACTTGACATACTGAGATGCTCCATCGACCCATTCATGCAACAACATTTTTCCTACACCTTGCATTTTCCTACAAATGCAACTTTGGTTTTGATGGCGAGGTGATGGAAGGGCTCTCCATACTTGTCTTCAGAGGATGGTACTTGATGTTGCGATTCGCATCAAAATTAATCGCAAGATAGAGATGTATTGGAATGGTACCGAACTATTTGGCTTTGAAGATGTTGTTGCTGCAAGGACCATTTTGATGCCACGTAAGTCATTAGAATTTAGAAGATAGTTCAACTTAGAACTTTATATTTTTTAAATTCAATTATGTGTTTTAAAATTTATTTTAAAATTTAATTATGTTTTCTTTATGTTCTCTTTCTTTGTTATTTATTGTAGATGTTTGGTGGCGAAACTATGGTGCAAGGGAACCAAATTTACAGAGATTTTCCATCTGAATCCTCAGTCAAACCTATAGCTCTTCAAGATGTGAGTGCAATTGGAGTGTATTTGAAAAAATACACTTCAACAAATGCACCAAGTCAGAACTTAGAACTTCAATAGAGCAATTACATTAATTGTAATTTATGAGTCTATGACCCTTGAATATATTATGACCCTCTTACAGGTTGGAGTTCTTACGTCTCAATTACTTGGTGTATGCCCATTACAATCTCTGACTATGGTTGAAGAAAATGGATAGAACTCCGAATGTGGATGCCATTTCCTTGGACAATATTGATGTATTGTCTAAGTGGAGGGTGGAGGATGAGATGCCTATCATGGAGTAGGCACCTACATGGTTATAGGAGGAACCCAAACAATAGCAAGAGGAGCAACAAGGGGAGGGGGAGGGGGAGGAGGAAGAGCAAGAGGAGGAGGAGGAGGAGGAGGAGGAGCAGCTTGAAGACATCATGGAGGGTGATGTGCTAGCATCAACACCACCTTCTACACTTATTCATAGACCTACTTCTACACACAGTAGTCATCGTCCACTGTCAAACTCAGGGCCTTCACTGTCAGGGGCAGGCCTGACAAAGAGCTTATTGTCTTTTCCCGTAAAAGGGGGAGAGGGCATTGATATTAGATAGCTAGCTGCTAGTTTTGTTTCATTTGTCACTGTACATCTACCTCATGATGATGAGATACATTTATAATTATATGTGTGATGTCATTTTGTATTGGTTCTGGCCCTTCAGGATTCAATATCAACTTTGATGTATAATTTTTTATTTGGCATCCACTACATCATATATATATCAATGATTTCTCCATATTTCTGTGCCAATGTGTTTATTTGATGTTGTTGTTGCTTTATATGTTTAAAATTTTGAAAGAAAATGAATACATTTTGCATTTTTTAATGTTTGTCATGGTTTTCCAATTTTTTGTCGATTTTTTCCAAGACGATGTTTTTTGGACCCTTGCCGATTATTTGTTGATGCCGACTTTTTCAACACTGATTTATTATTTATTATATAATATTTATTTTTATATTTTATATTTATTACATTGCCTCTCCCTTCAAGGATGCTTTGTCCTCAAAGCATAAAAAGGTTATGTCTTTGTTCTTGCTTGCAATGCTTTCGCATAATACTCTATTCTTGATGTTGTCATAGTTGAACAAACAAGGCAGTATGATCTTCAAAGTACTGAACAAAATTGTCATATTGTTGAAGGGTCACTCCTACCTAGTTCGATCTTCTGTGAAATTGTGCATTCATAGGGTTCTTGGATAGAACCTTTTGTATGGTGATTCCAAGAATCACTACTATTTTGAGACCAAATTGCACTCAAGTTGATCTTCTTCAAAATATCAGTCAAATGTTGCCTTTGTTCGAAGTGATGTTGATACGTTAATTGGTTACAATGTCAACTCCTATGATTAGGATGTTGATAAGGTGTTTTTGTAACATGATCCTTCCTTATCATAATTTTAGAATTTTCTTGATTCACCTTTTGATATTATGTTTTCCTCATATACTTGTGTTGTTTTATTTATCATTGAAATTTTATTACTAGACACTTGGATTTGCTAGGATTTTTGTTTCTATCTTTTGTACTTCGACGTCTGAAGATATCCCTAATTAAATTAGATCAGTCAATGTTTCCTTGTCGATCAAGGAGTCTTTGCTCATAATTTGTTCTAATTTTTCATGTTGTGTCTTCTTTTCATTTTTTAACTTTTTAATTTGTGCAATCAAGCTTTGACTATGATTCTTGAGACAATAAATTTCATTATCCTTATCAGAGACAACCTTGTCAAAAAAAAATTGGTGATCTTGCATCTTTGGTAACGATTTCTAGTTATATTGAAGGATCACCATTGCTACATCTTTCAACTCTTTTGATAAGGAACCCTCTGACCATGACTTCATTGTAAAGTCCTGCAAAGTTATCTTATTCTTCTTATAGGAGAATGCCAAAAAAATCTTCACATTTAAAATGAAGCTCCCCAATGTTTCCATCAAATGTGAACCTAGATTTATGTCCACATCTTAAAGATACATAGCCCTCACAATGAATTGGGATATGAAAATATAATCATTAATTGTCAATTGGAGATTGTTTATTCCATATCCTTTTGGGTTAAAAAAATCACATCGCTCGAATATCCTTTGCTCCAAAATTAATAATTCATTGGCCAAGTTGGTGTTAATGTAATTGTTCTTGTCGTCCCCGAGGTGTAGGACAGTCGGTGACGGTGTGTGTTGTTAAGCCACTCTGTGATGTTAAATTCATCGGTTCGAAACCTGCGGGGACAAAAAATCCAACCATGTTAAGGGTTGGTGTGGCTCAGGCTGGGTGCGATCCCCAGGTGATTTTGACGGCTTAGATGCCCCTGAGTCGCGGTTTCTTAGCCACAGGTTAGTCCCACAGGTGGTCACGGACAAACTAAAAAACAGACAAAAAAATGTAATTGTTCTTGTCATTCAAACAAATAGCAATGTTAATATTCTTTCTCTTAATAGTCCATGTTATCCACCGAGTTGTCCTAGCTAGATTTTCAGATGAGCTACCAAAGACTGAGCAGCCAAATGCTCATAATGCAGTGTTCAAAAATTCAACAGGTCTATGAGACCACCCTTTTTTCGTATTTCCATCCCTTTGGGGCATTGTAATAAATGACTTGAACATGAAAGTTCTAAAAGACTATTGGCCACCTAAGACCTAAGCATGAGCACGTACTCCAGAGTGTTTTTTTTCACTTGTTAATTATTTCTTGCCTATCATGCGATTAATAATTTCTAAGTTTTTTCACTCAAATCTCCTCCAAAGCTGGAGTATGTGTTGGTGGTTAGGCCTTGGCATGGTATAACCAATGTCTAGTGTCTAAATGTATATGAATTCATGCTAAAACAGACAATTTTTAATGTAAAAGTCAATAAAGTCATTAAAGTGGCATCAGTTGTTGTTAGATGCCATGTTTGTGCTTGTTTTCTAAGTCAGAGCACCCCCTAAACCCTTATTCCCCTGTTGTTGAGGCAAAAAAGTCATTTTAATCACTCAAAATCTAATTTTTCTCTCAGAAAAGAAAAAAAGGACATTATTTAAATTGCTAAATTTTAGCAAACATGTTGGGAACATGTTTGCTCGTGTCTGGAGTTCGAGACTAAGTTGGAAACTCCTCTCCCAGTCTAGGCACCTTAGTTGGGTGGCATGGCACTTGGGTGGAGATCCCAAGGGATCTAGGCGCACTTCCTTAGTTAGTTGGTGTACTAGCAAAGAGGGGCGCTAATCCCTATGCACAACTCGTCCTCACCCTCACCAACCACTCCACTTCCACTAACCCTCTCCCTCACTTCACTCCAATTCACCCTCACTTCACTCCAACACACCCTCACATCAGTCCACTCCACCTACCACTCACTCCACTCATTCCCTAACTTACTAGTGCGCATCTCCTCTCTTGGCATGCACCCTCACTTGGTAATATTCATCCAAAAAGCTATATAATGAAGTCGACCCCCCCCCTTGGATGGTTAATGGGTGTTGGACTTAGCTTGTAATCGCTATTGTAAATCTTTTGATATTGGAATAAAAGCATAAAGACTTTGGAGGTCTACTCTTGGTGTTGGATCTACATGTGGAATGATGGTATGCTAATGGATTGAGGTGATCATGTTTCAATTTTTGCTCATAAATTTTGTTAGTATTGTGGTTGAAAGTAGAGGTACTATTATCTAATTCAGATTGGATTATTATTGTCTGTTGCATTTATAATCCTCTTGTTGTTTTATATATGAAGATTATCATGCATGTTATGTTTTATGATTAAACTAACGTGATTGTAGAGTTTTTTGTGTAGATGAACACCAAAATCTAACAAAGTGTTTGCAAGTTTTGTGAAGGACATAAGAACCTCAACCTTGGAGTAGTAAGAGATTTAATCTTGCATCCTTACTCTTCAAGGAAAGTTGTGAAAGGCATATTTCCATCTTTCCTCCATCAAAGAGACCCCATCGCCCAAGGAGCTCCAAATTCAAGCAACCAATTCCTCATTCACAAGTTCAATTTCATGTGGTTACTTACTCACATGCATTAGTTAGATTCAAGTTCTTTTATTGAAAATCAAATTCTAGTTTCTTTATTAATGCATGCATGTGATTTAGATCTAGGTTTAAGTTTCAACTCTTTATATCAAGCTAGATCTAAAGAAAAATCTACTTCTTAGCACGCTTTTATACAAAACTTTTAAAGCTAGTAAGTAGTTTCTTCAAAGCACTTTCCTATAGTAATATCTAGCATTTGAAGTGCTCATTTACTCGCTGTCCAAACAGCAAGCAAAAGTCATCAATAAATTTGTTATTTCGCTCATTTAGTTGTTCCAAAATTGCTAGTTTCTTTAGCCTTTTATCTAGATTTTGGTTGATTTATTTTGGACAGTTCTAATCCTCCTTTACAAGCACCTTCTCCTAGTTGTTTTGCAGCGATCAAGGCACAAGTACCTTGCTGTCCTTTGAAGGTTCTTGGACAGCCAAGAAGAAGCTTGTCCAATTTGTGCAAGTTTGGGAGCATTCAAGGAAAAAGAAGCCTTCAACCTCTCT
This sequence comes from Picea mariana, assembly GCA_032191745.1. Classification (NCBI taxonomy): domain Eukaryota; kingdom Viridiplantae; phylum Streptophyta; class Pinopsida; order Pinales; family Pinaceae; genus Picea; species Picea mariana. The sequence goes on along the minus strand of JASDQU011247922.1, from coordinate 13,564 downwards.
GAAAAACAAAAGAGAAAAACACATAAAACTTCTCAAAACACCTTCTTTATTTCAATAAACTTTGCAAGTCTTTTCAAAGCTTAAAGATGTTCACTTTTGTACTTGCTTAGAGTGATTTGTGGTAGTTGCTAATCATTTTATTTTGCTAGTTTTTAGCAGGTCGGTCACAAAACAAGGGGGAACTTTGACGATTTGAAGCAAAACTGAAGATTTTCTACCCCAAGTTGGACTTTTTGAAGACCAAGACTTTAGAAGTCTTCTTTGTAATTGTTGATTAATAACGTGATCTGTTCTATAAGGATCCGGACTCGTAAAAAAAATGAAAAAGAGAAATATTCTTCGTGTATTTGGGTTGATGTAAAGAGAAATATTGTTCGTTGTTTGCTGCTGCAATTTCTGCCCTACGATAGACAAATCACAAGGATTAGATCCGTGGAACCTGTAAAGAGGTGAAATCTCTGATTTGTTGGTTTAAGAGAGCAGTCATAAACAAATATTCACACACATAAACATCACATAAGAACAACAATATACTCACAAAAATCACATTTTCCTTAATGTACAAAATAATACATCACTCTCTTACTTCAATACATACATGAGGCCTCATAGTATAGCATTGAGGTGCTCATAACAAGATGTCCAATATAGCATCACAATCTCCACAATATCTCCATGAATATCTCCATCAATCTCTATGTGATCTCCATCCCTAATTTCACTCATTGTCCTCATCTTTCATCATACGTAGACTTCTAGAATAAGTCTACTTTCATGAATAATACTTTTATCATATCAGAAGTATAAATTATTCCTTCATACTCCCCCTTAATGAATATTTATGACTCAATCTGGATGTCTTGAGTTGTCTTCTTCATCTGCATCATCTTTTGTCTTCATCTGCATTTGTATCTCCACTTGTCGTTGTCTTCCTGAGTTGTATCTAAGTCAATCATCTGAACTGCATCATCTTCATATCAAGGATTTCTTTAGCTTACCCTTGATATTCCCACAAGTTTTCTAAGGGTTACCCTTCAACCATTACATCATACCTAGGATTTTCCTCGGCTCACTCTTAACCATTACAAACTCGAATTGGTTTCGTCTTATCACAAACCATTCATTACGTTAGGTGGTTTCAACTGACCACAAACCTTCATATATCATTACAAAGTCTAGATATTCCAAACCCCAACCTGGTTTTAAGTCTTAATGAGACACATAGTTTAATGCCCAACCCACATTGCAAATTTAGGCTACAAATTAGTTAGCATAAAATTAAATGCTCATAAAAACCCACAAGGGGAAAACTAGTGAGAGAGGCTTTTTATTATTTTTAGAGCTCCAAGAAAGAATTTCTTACAACAGTCTTCTTCAGCATTTAATACAAAAACTTATCTTGGTTTTTGTGCCCAAAACCCAGACTGGAAAACCATGCCAATAGCTCCTCGATTTAAGTGCTCAGAAATCTTTACACAATACAGTTGTCACAGCAATAAATGTTGTACGATATGCCTCAAAATGCATCCCATCTTGCTGAAATAAATTTATAGAAATTAAAGAAGTTATGTTGCCTTGATTTGTGTGCCAACCTCACCCAAAAAATCGTATAGTCCTTTATCTCGATTTTTGTGCCAATTTACAGCTATACAGACTACCCATAATACATATTGTACGACCTCTCTATGTTGTTGTACTCTCTCCTTGTTGCAACTCGTTGTTACTCTGTTGCTACTCGTTGTAACACTGTTCCAACTTGTTGTTACTCTGCTGCAACTCATTGTTACTCTGTTGCAACTCTTTCTCAATTCGACTCTCTCTTTGCTTGCTCTCTCCAAATCACATGAAGAAGAATACCAAGTGAATGGGGACGCCCTTTCCCTAATTCGACCTCATGAGAGAAGGTGAAGGACAACTAATCTAACAGTGGAGGAGAGATTAGATGAATCGCTGAGATGAAATGACTTTTCACTCACCCATTTCATTTTACTTTCATAAAGTCTCATTTAATTTCATATCTCATGAAATTAATGCACTAGGGACCACATTAGACATTTTCTCACCCCTAGGAGCCTAAGTGATGAGAAACACTTGTCCTTGGTACTTTATTAATTTAATTTAACAGTGCCTCTTACTGAGGAAAGTGTTCCTCACCACCCCAAGATTATCTATGAAAGGCTCAAACTTCCCTCTCCCCAAAACTTTTGTGAGGATGTCCACCACCTGCTCATCTATGGAGATATACTATAGCTCAACTACTCCTCTCTGAACATAATCTTGGATGAAGTGATATCTAATCTCGATGTGTTTAGACCTGACATGAAAAATTGGATTCTCAAAGAGTTTGATGCAACTCTGATTGTCACAGTAGATCATTATGGGCCTCATCTGCACACCAAATATCCCAACCAAAAACTTGCGAAGCCAAATGGCCTCACAACTGACCTGATTGGCGACCATATACTTGATAAATTTAGAGTTTCTATTAAGTTCTTTTCAATTTACTAGACAATAATAGCATATGCAGGATCACTAAGAGAAACACAATCACAAGGTACACAACATTTTATCCTGGGAAACACTCATTAGGGAGAAAACCCAGCAAAAACTTCCTTAATATAGATTGCCAATATAATGCCAAGATAAAAGACAAGACCACCAAGAATAACCAAGATGGAGAATGTGCCTCTCTCTCCTTCTGGCAACTGCAACTATCTCCAAAACGTGCGCACTACATGAGTGGTTGAGTAAGTGTAAGAATGAGGCATCATCCTCTCTTATTTATACTAGCCAGGAGGCACTATGGTTGTGTCTTTTCACCAAGTTGGGCCGACTTCTTCAACTAGTGGTTAAAACCACTTTAATTAGCCCTAGGGGCCGACTTTACAAACAACACCATATAACTATGGTTTGACCAATCCACAAAAGAGGATTTGGTCTTATACAAAGCCTGACATGATCAATCCACAAAAGGGGATTTGATCTATATAAAAAATAACTCAACTATAATTAGAATATTCTTCACAGTTACAATATTTCAACACTCCCCCTTAACAAGAAGGGTATTCTACAATACAACATCATCAAGAGAGAGAGAGAGGGCAGCAACATCATCAACATCTAGAACACTGATTGGCACATCTATAAATCATCAGAAGTTTCACTCATCATCAATAACATCATCGTTCACAGCATGGAGCTGGAATAGTATCATCATCGTCATTCACAGCATGGAGTTGGAATAGCATCATCATCAACATTCACAACATGGAGTTGGAATGGCATCATCATCACCATTCTCTGCATCAACATCAATTAGTATAACACTAATACAACATCATCAATCAGTACAAGATTGATACATCATCATCAACATCTTCAGCATGAAGCTGAAGTAGCAACATCATTATCATCTTCAGCATGAAGTTGAAGTAGCATCACAATCTCCAGCATAAAGTTGAAGCAACATCATCATCATCATCTTCAGCATAAAGTTGAAGCATCATCATCATCATCTTCAGCATAAAGTTGAAGCAACATCATCATCATCATCTTCAGCATAAAGTTGAAGCATCATCATCGTCATCTTCAGCATAAAGTTGAAGCATCATCATCAATAGCATGAAGCTAGAATAATAATATCACCAACACGAGGCTGGTACACCAACATCAATAGCACGAGGTTGGTACAACAACATCGACAGCACGAGGTTGGGGCAACGTCAATAGCACGAGGTTGGATCAACATCAACAGCACAAGGCTGAGACAACAACATCATCAACACGAGGTTGAGATAACAACATCATCAACATCATCAGCACGAGGCTAAGATAACAACATCATCAGCACGAGGCTGAGATAACAACATCATCAACATCATTAGCACGAGGCTGAGA
>JASDQU011247921.1:8162-21146 GCA_032191745.1 Picea mariana | reverse complement strand
ACTGATGTGTTTTCTTGGACCTATGAATACCTCAGAACATATGACACCAACAACATTGAGCATAAGATCCCAATGAAAAAGGAGGCCAAACCATTTAGGAATAAATTAAGACAGATAAATCCTATGGTGCTACCTACTATGGAAAGAGAGGTAAAGAAGTTGCTCGATGCCCAAATCATTATTGCTTTGAGATATTATGAATGGGTGGCCAACCTGATCTCGGTGAGGGAAAATAATGGAGAAATCAGACTCGGTGTCGATTTCAGGAACCTGAACAGAATCTCCAAGAAGGACAATTACCCTTTGCCAAATATGGAACACATATTGCAGAGGGTGACAGGCGCATCCAGGATTTCAACAATTGATGGATTTTCTGTCTACAATCAGATCTCTATCCCGCCTAAGGACAGAGAAAACAAAACCTTCACCACTCCTTGGGGAACATTCATGTATGCCAAAATTCCCTTTGGATTTATGAACGTGGGGGCAACCTTCCAACGAGCCATGGACATCACCTTCATTGGAGAAAGAGATAAATTTGTGGTCATATATCTGGATGAAATAACTGTGTTTTCCAGATCCGATAAAGGACATTGTTTCTATCTAAGAAAGGTCTTCATGAAATGCAGAAGGTTTGGCCTCTCCATCAATCCCAAGAAGTCTTTATTTTACATGAAAGAGAGAAAATTGTTGGGGAATATAATATATTTTGAGGGATTAAGAATTTATCCCAGTAGGGTGGAAGCAATCCAAACCTTGTCACTCCCTAGGTCCAGAAAAGAAGTCTATTCTTTCCTAGGAAAGATTAATTTTTTGAGGAGGTTTATTTCAAATTTTTTTGAATTGGTGAAACATATCACAACTATGCTCAGAAACAGGAATGAAGTAAAGTGGATTGTTGATTCCAGAGAATCCTTCAGCCAAATAAAGAAGGCATTGAATGAGGCACCTATGCTAATCATTCCTGATTATTCCAAGGATTTTCTGATTTTTTCCTTTTCTTATTTTGATTCAGTGGAAGTTGCTATGTTACAAAAGAATGTTGAAGGGTTAGAGCAGCCTATTTCTTTTTCCAGCAGAGCACTAAGAGATCCAGAGGTTAGATATGACATCATGGAGAAGAAAGACTATGCCTTGGTTAAATCTCTCAAATCTTTCAGAGTCTATGTTTTTCATTTGAATATCATTGCATATGTTTCTTAAACTTTTGTGAAGGATATTATCATTCAACTTGACATAGATGAGAGAAGGAGCAAATGGATTGGAAAAATCCTGGAATTTGACCTAGAAATAAATCCCACCAAACTAGTTAAAGGCCAAGGTTTAGCCAAGATGTTGGCTAAATCTAATTGTAAATATTTGGGGGTTGACTTCATTAACACTTTCTCATAAAATCAGTAGGCTAAGTTGTCTGATAAAGGCCCTCAGGACAACCCTTCATTGAAAGAATGTACCTGGTATAAAGACATTATATATTTTCTGCAAGAGTTGCGACCCCCTAATGGAATAGGGAAAAGAAAAGCAATATCATTAAATCTCAAAGCAATCAGATATTGCCTCATTGACCAGGTCTTATATTGGAAAGACCCACTAGGAGTGCTCCTGAGATGTTTAGACCCACAGGAGGCCCAAAAGAATATGTTTGATTTCCATGGTAATGTATGTGGGGTGTAAATGTGTTGAACCTACACATGATAGATCTAGATAAACAATAATACACACAATTGCAGAGATAATTGGAGAAAGAAGAAGAAGGAGAGAAAGAATGGAAGAATTCTCATTAACCGTTATGAATAATGAATAATTTACACATGATATACTTTGTATATCTCACTAAGTTTGACTTGAGGTGAACCAAGTCACCATAGTGGTGGTCTAGACTGATCTGGACACACACCAACAGTTACGCGACTAAACTGCCACCTATTCTAGTCTCTCAGGTAGTTACAAGAGTGAACTGCCACCTAGTTGAGTTAACTAGTTAACTGACTGAACACAGAGTAGTGAGGAGTTAAATCATGGAATCAAGGATAATGTGCCACTTTGGTGATGATACCAAGGCAAGGTCTAATTAGCATGGTGATTATCCCAATGTTTCATGGTGATGATCCCAATGCAACATCTAAACTCAACTCAACTAGTCAAACTGAAGTGTCAATTGAAAGAGAATATTCTCCCCTAAAATATAAGAGACAGGATAATGACTAATTATGAATAATAAACAAGGAATAACCTTAGGAAAAATAAATCCTAGGTGTGTGTGAAGTAACTCCAACACCTCCCCTGAACATCACTATAGTGAAAATAAATATTGGGTCCCGACAACAAGGCCATGTTAGGTACCCAAGTACAAAAGATACACTGAAAATAAAGTGAGGAAAGATAGAAAACCTCATGGGAAACCCCCCCCCTCAAGGTACAATGTATGTAAAAATAAAAACTACATTTTCTAGGCGACTGTGTCCTTCACTCCAAAACGACCTCTCAGAGAATGGAATTTCTTCTTAGTGAAGGTCTTGGTGAAAATGTTTGTCGTATGTTCTGCTGAAGGACAAAACTGTAAGTCAATGATCCCCTCATGTACCAAGTCCTAGATGTAGTGCATGTGGATCTCGATGTGCTTCATCCGCTGCCTCTGAACTGGATATCTGTAGAACTTCAGAGTGCTCTGGTTGTCACACCAGATGATGATCGATTGATGAAACCAAATGCCCAACTCAATGAGAAAATGGTGTAGCCACATACTTGAATGGTTATGTTAACTACCCCTCTGTACTCTGCCTAGACTGAATATAGAGAAATGGAAGCTTTCTTCTTGCTCGACCAACAGATAGGCCCAAAACCAAGACTGAGTGAGTAACTAGATGTGGACTTGCAATCAATGATATCGCCAGCCCAACTGAAATCAGTAAACCCAATGAGATATAATGTAGAGTATGTTGAATAATGAATCCCAAAGGTGATGGTGCCCTGTATGTATCGAAGGATACGCTTTTCATATTTCCAATGTAGCTCATGCGGCTCTTGCATGAACCTGGAAACTGGGCCAACTGCATATGAGAGGTCTGGTCTAGAGTGTGTGAGATACAACAAGATCCCCACTAGTTGTCTATACAATGTGTTGTCAACCAGTGGAGTCTCCCCATCATCCTCAAGTTTGACTCCTGATAGGAAAGGAGTCAGAGTAGACTTGCATTCTTTCATGTGAAATATCTCAAATAGATCTCGTACATACTTGGCCTGAGACAGTTTGATGTCTGATGCATCCTGACTAATCTTGAGTCTAAGGAAGAAGTGTAGTGGACCCATGTCCATCATCAAAAACCTATCATGTAGAATCCTCTTGACTACAGCAATCGCTGAAGTGAAGCTACCGGTGATCAAAAAATCATCAACGTACAGAACTAAAATTAGAAGTGAATCAGTTGTACTGAGCATGTAGACATTCGGGTTTGATTTAAAATGTACAAAGTTCTGTGACAACAAGTAGGAATCCATCTTGGCATACCATGCCCTTGGAGCCTGCTTGAGGACATAAAGTTATTCTTCATTCAATAGACCAAAGATGAGTCCTGCATAAATCCCTGGGGTTGCTTCATGTATATCTCCTTAGAGAGATCACCATGAAGAAATGCATTTTTCACATCCATATGATGGACTTCCCATCCCTTGTCTACCGCAATGCCAAGTGCCAATCGTATGGAATCTATATTCGCTACTGGAGCAAAGGTCTCATCATAGTCAATACCATGAACATGTTGAAATCCTTTGGTGATAAGCCTGGATTTGTATCTACTGAACTATCCATCTGCTGCATTCTTGGTCTTTTAGACCCATCTGCATCTAACAAGTTTCCTCCCAGAAGGAAGGGGAACCAAATCCCAAGTCTGGTTCTCGAGGAGGGAGTTGTACTCCTCCTGTATGGAAGATTCCCAAAAGGGATTTCCAGCAACCTCACCATAAGACTATGGATCTGAGGGCTAAACCAAGAAAATATGCCTGGAGGGCAATGGTTCAGTGGAAGTGAGTGAAATAGGAGGCTCATCGAAATCAGATCGAGTCCTCCTAGTATTGGCTAGATCACCTATGAGATCTCCTGCATCCTGAAGAGTAGTCTCTGCCCACTTGGGCCTCTGCTCTATCTTTGCAGCTGCATATGGATGCTTTAACTCTACATATGATTGTACTAACTCAGAATCGAAATTTGAATCATCTGAGTCCTTTGAATCATAACTCTCGTCTGAAGAAGAGTCATAATGTGCATGCTCATCATCTCAGACAGGTAAAAGAGTGAAGGTGTCTACATGTGGTTGTTGAGGTACATGCGAGACACTTTCCTCGAATTGGACACTACTCTCAATGATGAGTCGGTCTGAGGAAAGATCAATAAGATGATATCCCTTCACACCATCGGATATCCAAAAAAAATACACTCAGTTCTCTGTGGATCAAGTTCCTTCCTCTTTTCAGAGGGAATCCGGGCCCATGCACATGAACCGAAAATGCGAAAGTGGTTCACTTCCGGTTTGAGGCTGCTCTAAGACTCGTAGGGGGTCTTATCCTTGACAAATCGATGGGGAGATATATTTTGGATTTATGTTCCATAGTTAAGCTCTTCATCCCATAGTCTCTGTGGTAGTGACTTTGCATGCAGCATGCAAGATGCCATCTCCTTTAGAGATCGATTTTTCCGCTCAGCAACTCTATTTTTCTGCGGAGTATAGGGAACTGTATGCTACAACTTAATCCCTACCTCATGGAAAATATTATGGATCTCATGATTCACATACTCTCCCCCGCTATCAGTTCGGAAGACTTTGATCTTCTTTCTGGACTGTGTCTCAACCAAGGCTTTGAAATATTTGAGGTGTTGTAAGACCTCGGATTTTTTCTTGAGAAAGTAGATCTGAGTCAAACGTGAAATCATTAACAAACATGAGAACAAACCTCACTTTTATGATGGATGGATGCGGAAAAGGACTCATAAGGTCACTGTGGATCAGATGTAAAGGTGTGGAAGCTCACTGAGACTTTCCTTTGTCGAATTTCTCTTGAGGGTGTTTCCCGAGAACACATCCCTCACACACTCCCTTGGAGAAATGGATGTTTGGTAGACCATCAACCAATATGTGCTTTCTAAGCTATTGCATGTATCTGAAATTAAAATTTCCAAACCTTTTGTGTGATATCCTACTACTTTCGTCAACATGAGTAAGTAGTAAATAAGAATCAGGTTGAATGAATTCAGAAAATGTATACAACATAGACTGATGATTTACCTCATCGGTAGAAACCCTAGATTTGGTTTTCATGTCATATATGTCCACAGAATTTGGTGTGAATATGAATTTCTTTCCGGTGCTGGAATTCGTCATCTGATACATGAAGAGAAGGTTGACAAAAAGATTGGGAACATGCAACACATTCTTGAAGCTTCCATTGGTGAGTTTGATCCTTCCTTTTTCGGTGACTTCGACAGAAGAGTTGTCCCCCATTGGAATAGGAGGACCTTTTCATGCATCCAAAGAATAATATACTTCTTTTGAGGCAGCCATGTGATGTGATTCTCCTGAATCTACGATCCAAGCATCGGGAGAGGAGTTGATTGCAATCAATGTATGGCTAGAATTGCCTTTCTTGGAATTCAGATCTACTGACTTCTTCTTCTTGGAACCCTCGAGAATGCGATACCGAAGGTTGTTTTGCTGAAGTATTTGAGACATCATATCTATTTTCTTTTGCATGCATGAAGATTTTGAATGGAATCCTTTGTGATAGTATGTGCATTTCTCTCCTTTTCTTCCTTTTTCTCCTTTGGATCCGGAGGCATCGGTGAAGGGTTTTGTGTACCCTTCCTTCTTCGTATGTGCATGAGATTTCCTCTTATATTTATCTATAGATTTCTGATATTTGTGGTTTCCATCATGCACAGTGAGTGCATGTGCCCTTGGGCCTTCGATTGCGCCCATGTTGATGAGCTTGGTTTTCTCTTTTGTTAAGGATTCGATAAAGTCCTCAAGAGAAGGCATCTTCCAGGTGGCTCAAGAGGTGAATCTGATATTAAGGAATGTATATACGAATACAGAGAATTCAGGACCAATATTGGATAAAATGGTGAGAACCATTTGTTTCTCCTCCGTCGATTTATCAACCCCGCAAGCTTTGAGTTGCGACAGTAAATCCTTGAATTTTGTAAAGAAATCTTGGATATTTTCGGAGCTTTTTGGATCCAATGTGAGCAGCTCCACCTCCAGCATGTGTCCCCTCATCTCATCCTATTTTCCAAATATCCCTTCCAATATTTTCAAGGCTTCATTGGGAGTCTTACAGAAATATATGTGAAAAAGGAGATCGGGAGAAATAAGACTACAAATTGTTCTGAGTGCCTCATCCATGTGATTTAGATGTTGGATTTTTTTATGGCTGATGTTGGATATGTATCTATATTTTCTCCTTCCATGAAAAATAGTTGTAAGGTGTAAGAATAAATTCTTTTTGGAATTCCATCTTTCCACTGTCTTCAATCTTTTGTACCTGCAAAAATTTTGGTGTAGATTTTTATTAGCAGTCTGTCGGCTCTAATACCATGTAAATGTGTTGAGCCTACACAAAATATATCTAGATAAACAATAATACACACATTTTCAAAGAGAATTGGAGAAAGAAGAAGAAGGAGAGAGAGAATGGAAGAATTCTCATTAACCCTTATGAATAATGCATAATTTACACATGATATACTCTGTATATCTCAATGAGTTCGAATTGAGGTGAAACAAGTCACCATAGTGGTGGTATAGAGTGATATTTAAACACACCAACAGTTACGGGAGTGAACTGCCACCTATTCTAGTCTCTCAGGCAATTTTGGGAGTGAATTGCCACATAGTTGAGTTAACTAGTCAACTAGTCTTTAGTTAACTGACTAAACACAGAGTAGTGAGGAGTTAAATCATGGAATCAAGGATAATTCCCCACTTTGGTGATGATACCAAGGCAAGGTCGAATTAGCATGGTGATGATCCCAATGTTGCATGGTGATGATCCCAATGCAACATCTAGACTCAACTCAACTAGTCAACCTGAAGTGTCAACTGAAAGAGAATATTCTCCAGGTGGAATATTCTCCTCTAAAATATAGGAGACTGGATAATGACTAATTATGAATCATAAACAAGGAATAAACTTAGGAAAATGAAATCCTAGGTGTGTGTGAAGTAACTCCAACATGGGGGACATCATTTCTGGAGAACCACGACCTATAAAATTCTCAGAGCTGGGTATTTCTGGACTACTCTATTCACTGATGTCTGTGCAAAAGTCAGGGCTTGTATCAAATGCTAGAAATTCTCTGGGAAGAAGCAGCTCAAGTCTCTTCCATTGAAGCCTGTAGTAGCTTCAATACCCTTTCAACAGTGGGGCATAGACTTTATTGGATAAATTCATCCTACATCCAGTGATCAACACAGGTAGATCTTAACTGCAACAGACTATTTCACCAAGTGGATAGAAGCTATCCCCACAAGGAATACTTCACACAAAGTCATCATAGGTTTTCTTGAAGATATTATGGAAAGGTTTGGTTGTCCGAATAGAATCATCATTGATAATTTTGCATCCTTCAAAGTTGAACCATTGGTCAAGTTTTGTGAGCAATTCAGGATTGCATTGATCCAATCTACCCGCTATTACCCCCAAGGCAATGGATTAGGAGAGATCTCTAACAAAAACATGATAAAGATTATCAAAAGACTGTTAGAAGAAAAAAATGAAGCATGGGATTCAAAGCTCAAGTTTACATTGTGGGTTGTTAGGGTGACAAAAAAGAGGTCCCTGGGCATCTCCCCTTTCGATATTGTATATGGAACTAAAGCAGTTTTTCCTTCTCAACTCACCTTGCCGGTGGAAAAGTTATTCCAAGAATTCCAGGAAGAGCCTAATGACATGATCAAGAGGATGCATCAGCTGGTAGAAGTATAGTAGGCTAGGGAGAAGCTACTGGACAATGCGCATGGACATCAATAGAAGATAAAACAAGCCTTTGAAAGAAAGGCAAGAAAAGAGGATTTCCATATGGGAGATCTAGTACTCAAATGGGATGCACCCAAGAAGGACAAGGGCAAGCATGGTAGACTTGAAGCCCTTTGGATCGGACCGTTCAATATGTCTGAGGCATTTTTGAATAATACTTATAGGTTGCTGGACTCAAAGGGTGATGAATTTTTTGGTGGCCCAGTAAATGGGCACATCCTAAAAGAGTTTTTTGTTTAAAAGCCGCAGTCGACGTCCCACCATTGTAAATATTGTTCTTGTTTTATGTTTGTTTTGTTTTATTTTTATTAGGAGACTCCACAACCCATAGAAAAGGCACTGGAGCTGCATGTTCTTGGGATCTAGTGTCCCCAAGGTCGAGCCCCGTAGTAAACCTTGTTCTGAAAGGAATTGTAATTATGTTTTATAGGCTAGTGAGCCAAGTTTTTATAAGCTGGAGGCTTATGTGTTTGTTAGGCCAGGGAGCCTAAGTGTTGAAGGCCAGGAGCCTGCTGTTGTATATGTAATCATGCAGAACAATTAATAAAATATAAACACCACCAGGTGAAAACCGACCACGATGAATGAGTGAAGGGGGAATAAGAATCCATAGAGAGGGTAAGGAATTAGGGGTTGGAAGGTGGAAAAGGGGCTAAGTGCTTAGCCTAGGGGGCTTAAGCCTCGGGGGCTTAAGATTTGGGAATAATAATATTTAATATTATTCCAAAAATAACATGTGCATTATATGTTTTATTTTTATCCTAAGTCCCTGGAAGGGGAAAGCGTGCAAAGGGGATGCATGCTGATGGAACGCATGCAGTTCCAAGGGTGACAAGTGTCCACCCTAGTGCATGCAAATAAAATAGTCGAGGTGAGACGTGAGGGGGGGCTCTCTCCTCCATTCCACCCGACTACCTGAGCATGTAGGGAGAGCTGAATAGTACAACCAACCCAACCTCTACAAGAATGCCTCGTGCATTCCGGAGAGCCAGGGAAAAAGCCTATGTTTGTTTCTGCAAATCCGTGTACACCCTCTGTTATGAGAGCCGAGAAGAATGTGTTCGTTTTTTAAAATCCTGGTTCACTCTCCCTGTTCTAAACCAGGGATTCTGTGTAATTCCCTATGGGAATTGCTTGTCATGCAATTCCGAAAATCAACACCGTGAGACCTTGCCGCCATTACTAAGCTTGTTTGAGAAGCCCGAGTCGGTATTCCCGATTGACTGTGGTGGTCATGCAGAGATGGACTGCGCATGACTTGTTGTCCAGTGCAAGCTGTAATTGAGCCTGTGTATGACCTCTCTCAAGGTGAGGGAGGTGACTGTGGTTGGAAGAGGTAGGTTGTCAGGCTTGCGAGCAACTCTTTCTAGGTGAGAGAGTTTGTTGGGAAGTGGTTTCTTCCAGAGAATGTCTAGCACTAGCTCCGGCTCTGAGACTTCCTCATCTGGCCTATTGCTAAGACCCAGAGAGGGAGGTTAGCACCGATGGGTGTATACTCCTAGGAAGAATAGGCATGTGGGGAATGAGAGTCTGGTAGTAGTGGGCGTAAGATGGCATTTGGGGAAGAATCCTTCCAGTTTTCTATGTTGTTTTCCCTGTAACTTAGCCTAGCCTAGAATTCCTTGCCTTGGGGTGGAGCTTAGTCCCATCTCGGGGGTGACCCACTACTGAGCTGATGAGCAGTGCGGTCTAAGGCTAGGATGTTCATGGAAGGCCTACACTTGGTTAGTGGAATCTATCACTATTAAAAGATAAGTATTTGATTATGCCTTAATCATGTTTTGCATGAATGTGTTGCTTATGTTATCATGATTTCCACTGTGTATATGAATTAATATGAAACGCTATTGCTTGTTAATTATAGCAATAAATAATATGTTTTACTCTGAGCTTAAATGTGTTTATTTGTTTAAATGCATGTGGATTATATAATACCTATATGAGTTATGTACAGAGTGGTGTTATAGTCTTCTTTTAATAGTGATTAAGCCTTAGTAGCAGAAAAGGTGCGCTTACAGTTTGGTATCAGATCCAAGGTTTCGACGCTAAGCCTAGATGGGCCAGTTGAGTGGTCTTTGTACCGAGGGTGTGGGGAGAAATTGTGTCTGGAGGACCAATTTCGGACCCTGGATTGCATCGGAGTGTCAAGTAGTTACTTGACCATGCTTATGAGCTCAGGAAGTATAGCGGTATAAGTCCACAGGGACAGAGGACTCCACACCAGAAGTGATGGAATTTTTAGGATCCATTCGGGAGGGAAGGTGAACCCTCGTGACCGTCAAATCTGGAAAGTGTTTGCGGGGTTTAAATCTCTATGGAATTTCTTGGGAGTGTGGAAATCCCGAATTAGTTAGGACCATCCATCAGAAAGAATGCGTGGAGAGTGATCAGTCTTTCGCTAACTCGTAAATTGAAATGGTCAAAGGGTGAGTTCGTGAGAATTCACGAAACGTGAATTCATGATTGGATCATAACTGTCGATTTAAGAGAGATATAGACCATTAATTGCCAGGAATAAATCGACCTTTTGGCATATGGGAGGTGAGAAGAGGTGAACACCTCCGAAAAACCCGAAACCCCAAAATCCCAAAACAATCTATAGCATAGATCGTGGGGAGAAGAACTTGACTATTGGATCAAGTAGGTTAGTAGACAGGGATTTCGGGATTTTGGCAAATGGAAGTTCAATATGTGTGGATGCACGAACTTTCGATGCCCAAAAACCCTGAAACGCCGAAAGGATCTGCGCCTTAGATCTGAGAAAGATCTGACCGCTGGATTTTACTAGGAATGGAAGTGGACACATGGATGTGTACCATGTGCCAGTGGGTCGAGAAGAAAAGCTAGAGTGGTGGAACCGATGATGTTGTTAAAAAGCGACGTGGACCCTCATGAACGTGCCACGTGCCACCGTAGTTGTGGGTGACCACTGTGCTATGTGGGCCCAGAGGGTAAAGTAAATTGGAATTTCAGAAGTCGGGGGTTGGAAAGGAAAGCAAGTCTGAAAGCCTTGTGGATCAAAACCCCAAAACCCGAAGTCTCGAAATCCCAAAGTGCCGAAAATGAAAGTTTCAAAAACCTGAAAATTGTAGAGCCGAACGAGAGCTCAGAAAACTTATTTGAATTGAAATGTCTTTTGTTCTTATTCATATTGGCTTATAAATGTTGTGGATTGTTCATGAAGTTTTAATGGCCTGACAAACTTCGAATTTAATTGCACAGTGCGTGTGAAGAGTTCAACGAAGGTCGGGACTCCAGCTAACCAATGCCGAGTATGGAGTGGGAAAAGGTGCAGATTACCCCCGAAACAGAAGACGAACGGGAAGGAAAGAATGTCAACCTGGGAGTCGAAGGATCGAACTCCAATGGGCATGGAAAAGAGAAGGATAAGGAAGGACACATAATGAAAATTATTGAAGGATTGCAAAGAGAGGCCAAGGCTGGCCGAGTTGATAGCCAAAAGCTCATGAAAGTCAGGGATCGGCAGGGTGAATTAAACTTAAAATTTTTGAAGAGCCTGGAAAGAATAGAGAAGAAACTCGAGAAGGGAAGAGACTCATGTAAGACAGAGAGTTGCAGAACCCATGGGAGAAGAAGTAGGTCGAGGAGTGGTAGCCGACATCTTAGTCGCTCCCAAAGACATTATGACAGGGAGACACACAGTAGTTCAAGCCCGTCCCCTACCAGAAAACATCGAAAATATGGAAAGGAGGAATTGAAAGGGGAGATGAACAAGACTAAGCCTCCAACATTTAATGGAGAACATAAGAAGGAGGAAGATGCCGAGACATGGTTTCTTGGCATGAAGAAATACTTCCAACTGCAGAATTATTCCGCCCAAGCAGAAGGAAGAATTGCAATGTACCAACTGAAAGGAAAAGCATCCATGTGGTGGGATCATTTTGTGCAGGTGCAACACATCAGAGAGAAAGAGGTCACTTGGAAGGAATTTAAGAGGTATTTTGAGAAGAAACACCTGACTAAAAGATACTATGATAGAAAGATGAAGGATTTCTTCAAACTCAAGCTAGGCAACATGACTATTGATGAGTATGAACGAAGTTTTATAGAACTACTGAAGTATGTTCCATTCATCAAAGATGANTGAGTGAAAAGATTCAATATGATGATCCTAAGACCATGGAAGAAACAATAAGAAGGGCGAAATGATTGTATGAACAACAAGGAGAAAGGCCTATACTTTGGAAGGCTTGGAATGATCAGAGGAAGTTTAAGAAGGAACAGAGGAAGAAGGGAAACACGCCTTCCTTTTTCAAAAATAGTCTTCAAGGACAAGCATAATTTAGAGAGCCGAGAATGACTGAAGAGGGAGCACAAAGATAGAGATAGATGCCCATTCAGTGTTGGGGTTGTCAAAGGAAACCACAAGTATAGATATTGTCCCCATAAAAATGGTAAAGCGAGAACTGTACATACTGTTCAGCAAGATGAAATAGTTGAGGATATAGGTAGCAGAATGTCAAGGATCTACGTAGCCCTGGACAACAAGCAAGCAAAATTTCAATCGCACATGATTGAAGTGGAAGGTATGATCAACAACTGACCACTTGTTATTTTAATTGATTCAGGGGCTAGACATAGTTATATAGATCCTAGAGTGGTGGAAAGTTTGTATCTAACGAGAAGAAAACATGAGAAGTCTTGGTTAGTGTAGTTGGCCACAAGGACCAAGAGGAAGGTCACTGAATTGGTTAAGTCATGTTCAGTGGACATGAAAGGAACGAGCACTAAGGCTGAATTGAATATTCTATCTTTAGGCTCTTACGATTGCTTAATTGGGATGGACTGGTTGGACCAGCACCATGCCCTTCTGGATTTCCATAACAAGAGGTTTACATGCCTGAACGAAGAGGGAAATAAGGTAACATTCCAAGGAATTCCCATAGCCATGGCTGTGAGGGAAATCTCAGCCATGCAGCTGAAGAAATGTTACCG